>CAJQZM010027475.1:0-45005 GCA_907164665.1 Colias nastes | reverse complement strand
TCCCGTATACCAACCTACTTCAGATGGCCTTAATGATCGGAAGTAGATGGAATGGACGCGAAACGGCAGGGGATGGCCCAAAATCTCTGTCCCAGAGGTATGGTTTCGATGCAGCGCAGATCATCTGTCTGCCTGTGCGGCTGCGTTCAAGCATGGATGTCAGCTTCCGCCCTCATGTCGGACATTCGAGCGCTGATGGTAATGCCGCGAAAGCGGACATCGCTAAGCCAAGCGTGATAGACTTAGCTTTGGTGCTTTTCTGTCATTCCGTCGTGGCTTGTTGAAGGGCAAATCTAGCCAAGATACCGGTTTGTCTAATCGTAATATGGAGGTGACCCCAATGAACCGTCCGTTGATTGTGCTGCACGGTATCCATCTTAATAACTATGACGGCAGCCTGGAAGGATTCTATGCGGGCGGCTTCAAATGGGCGGCAGAGAATGGATGGGGCGGGGAGGTCCTGAATTTCAAGCCGACCTTTGGTCGCTGCTTTGGGCATGTCGAAGTACTTGAAAAGTCGCTCCATATCGAAAAGCTCGGGACCACGCCCACGAGCGATTCCATCGACAATGTTTTGGTCGTCTGGACCGCGCCGGATCCGTCGCCTCGTCGAGGGAGGATCGTCGTCGGGTGGTACTACAACGCCACGGTCTATCGTGATCGCCAGCAACCCAAGGGCGCGCTGAGGCAGGCGAGGACCTATCACGATCCGTACTCTCATGAGTCGCACACGCTGTCGTTTCAGGTCGAGGCGGATGAAAAGGATTGCAAACTGCTCGCGCCAGAGGAGCGGGTTCTCTGGATCCCACCGCGCAAGAAAGGCGACAAGGGAATACCCGGCCAGAGCCCAGTCTACTTTCCTGAGCTGCAGACGGAGGTCGGGCCCGAGATCGCACGTCGCATCCGTCATTTCATTGAGACCGGGAAAGCATTGCCGCTTGCGGAGGCCGTCTCGCCAAAGTCCGGAAGCAAGGGTCATCGCTTCCAACCAGATCCGGAAAAGCGCAAGGAGATCGAAGATGCCGCGATGCGGATCGTGACCGAGCACTTCAAAGTGCTTGGCTACAACGTTGACGACGTCTCGATAGAGAATCGAGGATATGACCTCGTCGCCGTTCAAGGCGATGCTACGCTTTGCATCGAGGTGAAGGGCCGATCCGGGAGCGCGGTGGTGGCAGACTTCACCTTCAACGAGTTTGACAAGATACGTCTCGAGCAACGCGGGAAGTTCCTCGACGGGAGCTATCGAATCTGCATCGTCACCGATGCACTAGGCGAGCGCGGCAGCCAGAAACTGCACCATTTCTGGTGTGTCACACCGCCCGACGTAGCGCAAACGACCTCACAGCAACGCGTATGGTAAAACGTTGACGGCAAAGGAACGCTTGAGCTTACACCGTGTGAAGCCGCCCAGGGCCGAATGCGCTGAGCAATCAGGTGAAGTATGACGCGGTTCCCGTGTAGGCCACTATCGCTGCGACGTTACCGAGAAGATTTTCACCCATCGAAGCGGGCTGTGAATGATACCTAAGGATCGCCGCATCTACTCGAACATCGTGAGCCTTGGTCTGACCGGGCTCGACGAGCTATTCGTCAACGGCGGCTAGGCGTAGATTTGATCGGCGCTTTCGATGCCGAAAGGCCGGTACGCGATGTCCCACGTACCGCCACCGCTCTACCCTCTAATCAACGATTTGCAGGCTAGAGCACTTTTCTTTGCTGATTGAAGCATTGGGGATCCTCAATCTGGGTGTGATCTGATTCAAGATGACGGCCGGGATGGAGGTCGGCGCTGGATGTCGTCACACACCCTGTCTCTAAATTTTTGCGCCCGCGTTGTTGCGGCGGTTTCAAAGGGCCTGTCCCGCCGGCAGGTTGCCGAGCGCTTCGGCGTTAGTCCGGCGAGTGCCGTTCGCTGGTGTGTCCTGACCGCGTCGACTGGCAGCCCCGCAGCAAAGCCACGCGGTGGGGATCGACTGTTACACAGGATCGAAGCACAGGCCGACTGGATCCATGCCCTGATCGCGGCGCAGGACGACTTGACCCTTGCCGAAATCCGTATCCGGCTGGCTGAGGGTGGCTACCATTTCGCGATTGGCACGCTGTGGGGCGTCTTCGCGCGCCACCAGATCACATGGAACAAAAGTCTGCCCATGCGGCGGAGCAGGACCGTCCGGATGTCCTGACGCGACGGCGGGACTGGTTTGATACCCAGCCCGATCTCGACCCCAAGCGACTGGTTTTCATTGATGAAACCTAGGCCTCGACCAACATGGCGTGACGTCATAGTCGCTGTCGGCCGGGGCAGAGATTACGATCCGCCGTGCCGCACGGGCACTGGAAGACCACAACGTTCATCGCGGGACTGCGGCTGATCGGCATCGTGGCCCCCATGGTGCTGGACGGACCGATCAACGGCCGCAGAGCTTTCCTGACCTATGTCGAACGTGTCCTCGTGCCGGATCTGCGCCCCGGCGACATCGTCGTCATGGACAATCTCAGCTCGCACAAGGGGCCGGGCGTGCAGGCGGCGATCGAGGCCGCCGGAGCCAGCCTACGGTTCCTGCCACCCTACAGCCCGGACTTCAACCCGATCGAGATGGCGTTTTCCAAACTCAAGGCTCATCTCCGCCGCGCCGCCGAGCACACCAGCGACGGGCTTTGGGACATGATCGGCAAGCTCATCGATCAGGTCGCGCCCGCAGAATGCGCCAACTTCTTCACCGCCGCTGGATACGAGCCAGATTGAGGGGAAAACACTCTAGCAAAAAACACTGCTGTAGTACAATTTCAGTCTTCCCATTCATCTTTATCGGAAAACGATAGTGGCGGATGGTCGCGCGACTGTGAAATCCAAAACACTGTTAAACCGAGGAGTTATTATTTTACTTATACAAGTATTAAGTAAGAAACTTACACTAATACGCGAACTAATCTGCATAGCGCTTAAAAATATCAAAGGACCTTCGATATATTTCGGTAAGTTCATGCCACTTCTTGCGTTTGTTATAATGATATCGATCTATGCATGCGGTACATATTGCTTTCACAGGGCGGGTTGGGAAAGCGATCTGACAGGAGAGGGCATTGAAACATTCTTTTCCTCAGAGCATCAATAGCTCTACCTAACATGTAAAATAGTCGCTGTTGTAGGCATCGTGCTGGCGGTGATACTCGGATTTGCCGGCGCGCGACATCCCGGAGGCGAAAGTAAGTTTCCTCTCACCGCCATGGCGGTTACGGTCGGTGCAGCGAGCGGATTAATTTCTGTAGATACTCACAGTCAGTATATAAAAGCATTTCCTACAATTGATTCATGCCATGATTGTGTTTATATATCAAACAATTGGGATCTTTTCGGATCTATTCTCATGTATGTCGACAATTCCTTCCATCTTTTCGGAGTGCTTCTTATCTTGATGATTTGTTTAGCTTTGGTGTGCCCCTAGCTGAAGACCAAAATATTCGATGAAACATGCGCGCAAAAAGAGAATTCGAGTCATTCGTAAAAAAGGAATGGCAAATCTAGGAAGGACAGCCGTTGCAGATCACATGACCAACACAGCTGGGCCCCTGTAGCACCTGTCCGCTCAAGGAAAATGAAGCAGACAAACTGTTAGGGGAGCAGTGATAGACTACGATTGGGGCATTTCTGCCGTTCTCTCTGGCGCCCCTTGAACTCGATGAAAACACCTCTGCAGGGGACACCCGAGTTGCTCAGCCTCCGTCGTTCCAGAAATTAATCAATGCTGTCAAAAAGGTCTCGAACTGCTCCCGACGCCACGTAACGGGCGACGTAGGGTGAAGGAGAAAGTACTGCTCGTTGGCGCATTCAAGATCGGCCCGGTTACAGCCATTCAGCCAATTGAGCACTTTGATCAGCGTGGCGCGGGTCAGTATCAAGCTCCCAGGATGGTCGATGGCAAATGCCTGAGAAAGATCTTTGCATCCTCAGCACTGGCTTGTCGCTGGCTCACTGAGAGGCACGACCCGCTATGACAGATGCCCGACAGTCTTCTTTTTAGCTATCTGCCTCGCCGCAACCGTCATGTTCCGGCTAGGGGTCCTGAGCCTAGCGCAGTGGAGTATTGGATGGAGAGCCGCGCAATCGGGGCGAAGCGGTGGGTACCATGGCAGGCTGGGATATTTACGAGCTGAAATCCTGTTTTGTTGAATCACCCCATGGTGGGGGACTGCGGAATTGCAGGCGTGATCGAAAAATTTATCAAATTCAGGATAGATTGAGTCGTTTTCCATGTATTTATTTTTATTTTCTCAATTATAAGAACTTATATTGAAGGATTAAAAATTGAATATTAGAAAAAATTACACCGTAGGTTTTGCGGTGTTTATATTGGCGTTGATTGTTACGCTACTCCTGTTTCCGGAAAGCTCCAGCACATTCGGGATTAAAAAGATCGCAATGCTGGCATATTTTGTAGTGTTTATGGCATTTGTATTTCTCAAGAAAAATAAATAATTCAGCTCTCTTGCAAGTTCTTGAATAGACAGATCTCTTCCAAGAGCCCGTTTGGATAATCACAGATGAGCGTTTTTGCGTAGGCTCAGGACCCATTGCTTGAGGTGGGTAAATCTGATTTAGGCTTCTTGAGGAGACTGAAGATGAGCGACCTGTCTTGGCTGATGGGCTGGACAAAAGGAGCGTATGCGACCGTTCTCTCCCGGAAGTCACCGGTCGGCCTCGCATTGACGACCGCCGCGTACTGCACAGCATCATTTTTGTAAACCGCAACGGTCTGTCACGGCGTGATACGCTTGGGGATTACGGTCCGCGCAAGGCGCTTCAATACCGATGGAAACGTCGAGCGATATGACCGTTTTGGGCTTACTCCCAGCTATTCCGGTGCTGATCCCGAAAATCGTATGCCCGGGAGAATCCAAGAGAGGATCTGTTATGCTGTGGCAGCGCGTGTACTGACACGGGTGCAAGACATGTCGATACGGCACGCATAAACAGCTTCTCAGGAGTAGGCGGGTGACAAAAGCGCATGACAATGCGCCATCGGGCGGACAAGGCGATCTCTTCGCACAGGAACGCAATTTACCGACCGTCGCCAATATGCTGTGGGAGAAACTCGCCAGATCGCGTTTCCGCAGCAAATTCCACCTTTCGCAGGACGAGATTGCCTATCTCGAACGGACAGGCTTGCCACAGGTTCTCGACCATGGCGCAGCTTTCATCGCCCGCAGGCTGGCTCCTGCCCGCCCTGAAAATGACGGTCGACAGACACCATGGCGAGGCCATCCGGTCTTTGTCGCTCAGCACGCTACAGCCACATGTTGCCGGTCATGCCTGATGAAGTGGCATGGTTTTGAGAAAAATACTGCCCTGCCACCAGAGCAGCAGAATTACGTTCTGGCCGTTATTGCTGGCTGGCTTGAACGGGAAATCGACCGAAGCACTTCTGGCAGGACCGGATCGCGATAGCGGGCCCGTTTTCGCCATACCATCTCACGACAGCCACTTACTCTCATGGCCGATGCCCCCTGCGAGATCACTGAAAAACAAGTTTATTACGGAATAATCATGTTTATTCATTGAATTATCTAACGATAAATCCCAGTCGACAACCCGTCATATTATATCTTTATTGTGAGGTTTTGTACGAAAACAGAACCTGTTTTCGGCTTTCCACGTTGTCATACCAGATGTCGACTGTGGAGATTTCTAGATGAGCCGCAACGTTGCTGAAGCCATGGTGAGCGTTCTGGAAAAGACCGGGGCACAACACTGCTATGGCATTCCCGGAGATACGCTGAATCACTTCACGGATGCACTTTCCAGAAGTGCGATTTCCTTCGTTCATATGCGACACGAGGAAGCTGGTGCTTTCGCAGCGGGAGCAGAGGCGCTGCTTGCCGACCGACTGACCCTCTGCGCAGGGTCGTGCGGTCCCGGCAGTCTGCATTTCATTAACGGCATCTGGGAGAGCAACCGCAATCGCGCGCCTGTGGTCCTGATTGCAAGCCAGATCGTACGTGACCAGCTCGGGTTCGAATTTCCGCAAGAGGTCGATTTTCGCGCCGTCTATGCGGCAGGGACCGTCTTCTGTGAAGAGATACGCACCCCCGAACAGGCGGTCCGCATGACGGTTATGGCGGCTCAGGCCGCCATGGCACGACGCGGTGTCGCCGTTCTGATCGTGCCTGCCGATATTTTCGCCGCCAAAGCCGAAAATACATCCGGCTATCGTCCGCATTTCGCACGTCCCGTCGTAACGCCTAATGCCAGCGAAATCGCCCTGATGGCGGATATGCTCAATGCTGGTAAGCGCATTACCATTTTCGGCGGTTCAGGATGTGAGGACGCCCACGACCAGATCGTGCGTCTGGCCGATGCGCTGAAGGCGCCCGTTGCCCGGACATCGAGAGCCAAAGACTTTCTGGAGCACGATAATCCCTTCGATGTCGGGATGACCGGCATGATCGGAGCGGAAGGCGGCCTGCATGCCGTTACCTCCTGCGATACGCTGCTTTTGCTGGGCTGCAATTTTGCCTGGTCGCAGTATTATCCCGACAAGGCAAGGATCATTCAGCTCGATATCGATCCCGTCCATCTGGGTCGGCGTCATCCTGTCGATCTGGGCGTTGCGGGCGATGTCGGTGCAACACTCGACGCCTTGCTGCCGCATATCACGCCGCGTACCGACAGGGCTTTTCTGGATGCCTCGCTTAAAGTTGCCCATGAGGCGCAGCACAAGCTGGACGAAAGGGCTGTGACTGGCGGGAAAGGCACAATCCACCCACAATATCTGGCCGCAACAGTTGCACGCCATGCTGCCCCCAATGCCGTTTTTACGGCTGATGGCGGCTCTCCTATGGTCTGGGTTCTCCGGCATGTTCCCTCAACCGGACAGAACCGCACACTGGTGAGCCTGAGCCACGGCACCATGGCCAATGCAATGCCACAGGCGCTGGGGGCACAGAAGGCGTTTCCCGATCGTCAGGTCATCTCCTTTTCAGGAGATGGTGGCATTGCCATGCTGCTTGGCGATCTGCTGACCTCGATACAGGAAAATCTGCCGATCAAGGTGGTTGTCTTCAACAACAGCTCCCTGAATTTCGTCGAGCTCGAACAGAAGGTCGAGGGTCTGCTCGATCACTACACAAATCTGATCAATCCGGATTTCAGCCATGTGGCCTCGGCCATCGGGCTGTGGAGCCGCCAGGTGGAAAATCCGGTCGATCTCGATGCCGCTGTACAGGAATTCCTTGCCGTACCGGGACCAGCCCTGCTGGATGTGGTGACCAATGAATTCGAACTGGTCATGCCTCCCGATATTCATGCAAAAGAAGTCGCAGGAATGGCCCTTTATGCTGCGAAGGGGCTTCTGTCAGGACGGGCAGGCGATGTTGCGCACCTTATCGGAGGGGCGCTGCGTCGTTAGAACAGGGTCAGGACACGCCTATGACCCTGTCCTCGGGCACAACCCGCCTTGTGCCTGAGGCGCAGCGTGACAGGAGACCGGGTCATAAATAACCGGTGCGCAATCAGGCACCTGCCTGAAAATGCGCGCAGGGGGGACGTTCGGTTTTCTATAGTCTGGCGATAGAGACCAGAACGTTATTTCCAGCACAGACATGTCGCCGCTCCTCTTCTCGCTCTCCCAACCCAACACCCAGCATCGCTTGCGCATGACGCCCGATCCGTTCCAGATAGGGTTAGCTGACGGGAGTTCATGTGTAGTGATCGAAATCCAGCCTTTGGCCATCATGCGGGAGATTCACCGGTCGGGCAGCCTGACACAGGCAGCCGAGCAGCTTTGCCTGACACAATCGGCGGTCAGCCACGCCATTCGTCGGTTCGAGGAGCGCTACAATGTCAGGCTTTTCGAGCGCGAAGGGCATAAGCTGCGTTTTACGCTGGCAGGAGAATACCTGCTGGAGCTCGCCCAGCGCGTCCTGCCCCAGCTCGAACACGGCAAAACAGTCCTGGAGGATTATGCACGCGGCCGGCGCGGATCGATCCGTATTGGTATGGAATGTCACCCGTGTCAGGACTGGCTGATGCAGGTGGTCGACCCGTTTCTGGCAGCATGGCCGGACGTCGAACTCGACGTAACCACAGCCTTCCAGTTCGGCGGCCTGACTGCCCTTCTGGGGCATGAAATCGACATTCTGGTTACGCCCGACCCCAGTGCGCGCCCCGAGCTCAATTTTACTCCCGTTTTCGATTACGAACTGGTGCTTGCCGTAGCCGACACCCATCCGCTTGCACAGAAGCATCATGTCGAGCCGGAAGATCTGGCAACCGAGACGCTGATCACCTATCCCGTCTCACGCGAGCGGCTCGACATCTACACAAGGTTTCTCGTCCCCGGTCACGCTCAGCCACGCCGGCACCGCACGGTGGAAACGACCGATCTCATGTTGCGTCTCGTGGCCTCGGGGCGTGCAGTCAGCGCAACGCCGGACTGGCTGCTTCGCAAGGTCAAAGGCGTAAAGGGGATCAGGATCGGAGAGGGTATTCTCAAATCCATCCATCTCGGTCATCGCACCGGCAAGGCTCCTTCCTACCTCGACGGCTTCATAAATCTCGCGGCCAGCGTCGAGGTCTAGCGGCTTTACGCTCCGCCGGCCTTCCTGCCCGGCATAAGTCGCGATAAACCATGACAACGAGTCATGTTAAAGCGACTTATAATCATTTGTCTTCATGATACATGCTGCCGGATAAGTGGCCTCGCTCGCACCGCGCGGCGGCAGGCATAACGTGGCGCGGATCGATCATCCAGCAAAGGATATCCGCCCGACATGACCAGCGATTTTAGGTTCACGATCAAAAGCCTTCGCTTCGATGAAAATTATGCGCCGGCACCTGGCACACGGCTGACAACCAATTTTGCCAATCTCGCAAGAGGCACCTCCCGTCAGGAGAACCTGCGTGCGGCGCTGACGATGATCGAGCGTCGTTTCAACGATCTTGCACACTGGGATAATGCCGAGGGAAACCGTTACGGTATCGTACTCGATATTGTTTCCATCGCGCTTTCTCTCGGCGAATCGGACAGAAGCTTTCCAGCAATCGAACTGCTGAAAACCAGTATTCTGGACCGTGTGACAGGCAGACATCTCGACGGCCTCGTCGGCAATAATTTCTCATCCTATGTAAGAGATTACGATTTCAGCGTGCTGTTGCCCGAACATAATCGTGGAAAATCCGGTTTTTCCGTGCCCGATAAATTCGGTGTTCTGCATGGGAGGATTTTTCAGGCCTTTATCGCCTCTGAGATCTACAAAACGCATTTCACGAAATATCCTGTGATCTGCCTGAGCGTTTCAGAAAACAGGGTTTATACCCGCACCGATAACCATCACCCGGTTCTGGGTGTCGAATATACACCCGATGCAGCCTCCCTGACCGAAAGCTATTTCGCAAAAATGGGTATGCGGGTGCGCTATTTCATGCCGCCCGGTGCAAAAGCCCCGCTCGCCTTTTATTTTTTCGGCGATCTTCTCAACGAGTATACCCCCCTCGAACTGATCGGCACGATCAGCACGATGGAAACATTCCAGCGCATTTATCGCCCCGAAATCTACAATGCGAACGCCGCTGCCTCGGCGCACTTCAAGCCGAGCCTCAAACACAGCGATTATTCGAATACGCGTATCGTCTACGACCGCGATGAACGCACACGTCTGGCCATCGAGCAGGGGCAGTTTGCAGGCGAACATTTTATCGCGCCGCATAAATCCTTTCTCGACCGGTGGTCGAGCCAGAATGCGGCCTGATTGCCCAGACGGAACTCCCGGAAAGTCCTACCCTATGAAAAAGCTTCTCCCGACTGCCACGGCTGGCAGCCTGCCCAAACCCTCATGGCTGGCAGAACCCGAAAAACTCTGGTCTCCCTGGAAAATGGAAGGCGAGGCCCTGACCGAGGCCAAGCAGGATGCATTGCGCGTCTCGCTGCTCGAACAGCAGGTCGCAGGGATCGATATCGTCAGTGATGGCGAACAGACGCGCCAGCATTTCGTCACCACCTTTATCGAGCATCTGGCCGGTGTCGATTTCGAAAAGCGCGAGACCGTCACCATACGCAATCGCTATGAGGCCAGTGTGCCGACGGTAGTGAGCGCTGTCGCGCGCGAAAAACCCGTTTTTGTGGAAGACGCCCGATTTCTGCGCCAGCAGACAAAAGCCCCCATCAAATGGGCGCTGCCCGGCCCCATGACCATGATCGATACGCTCTATGACGCGCACTACAAGAGCCGCGAGAAACTGGCCTGGGAATTTGCCGCCATTCTCAATGCCGAGGCCAGAGAACTGGAACAGGCCGGGGTCGATATTATCCAGTTCGATGAGCCCGCTTTCAATGTGTTTTTCGATGAGGTCAATGACTGGGGCATCGCCACGCTCGAGCGCGCTATCGAAGGGCTGAAATGCCAGACTGCCGTCCATATCTGCTACGGCTACGGCATCAAGGCCAATACGGAATGGAAAAAGACCCTCGGTCACGAATGGCGGCAGTATGAGCGAACCTTCCCCAGACTTCAGGCCTCAAGCATCGATCTCGTTTCGCTGGAATGCCAGAACTCCCACGTACCGATGGAGCTGATCGAACTGCTGCGCGGCAAGAAGGTGATGGTCGGGGCCATAGATGTGGCAAGCAACCGCATCGAAACGCCTGAGGAAGTGGCCGATACCCTGCGCAAGGCGTTGCAATTCGTCGATGCCGAAAACCTCTGCCCCTGCACCAATTGCGGCATGGCACCGCTCTCGCGCAGCGTCGCCAGAGGCAAGCTCAAGGCGCTGGCGGGAGGCGCCGAAATCGTCAGGCGCGAACTGACCTGCGCCTGAGAGCGGTCACAGGCTTAATCCGGGTCACGTCCGGTAGCGCATCACCCTCACCCCGGCGCATTCTGCGCCCCCTCTCAACCGTTACGGGAGGACGCAAATGAACCGGGGCTTGCCGGGAAAACGACCGTGCTCTTGCCGTTGATAAAGACACGACGATGGGCATGGGCATGGATTGCCCGCGCCAGAACCTGACTTTCCACATCGCGCCCCAGCGTGACGTAGTCATCGGCTGACTGGTTGTGCGAAACGCGAATGATGTCCTGCTCGATGATCGGCCCCTCATCGAGCGCGGCCGTCACATAATGGGCGGTGGCCCCAATCAGCTTGACGCCACGTGCATGGGCCTGGTGGTAGGGATGGGCTCCCTTGAAGCTGGGCAGGAAAGAATGATGGATGTTGATGGTACGCCCCGAAAGCGCCTGACACATCTCATCGGACAGCACCTGCATATAGCGCGCCAGAACCACCAGTTGCGCTCCGCTTTCGCGTATGATGGCCAGCTGCTGCGCCTCGGCCTCGGGTTTGTTCTCTTTCGTCACCTTGACGTAGTGGAATGCAATATCGTGATTGACGACAAGCTTCTGGAAATCCAGATGATTGGAAATCACTGCGACAATATCGATCGGCAGGGCGCCAATGCGGGTGCGGTAAAGAAGATCGTTCAGGCAATGACCGAAGCGTGACACCATAATCACGACCTTCAGGCGCTCGTTCTCGTCATGGAAAGTAGCCGTCATCCCGTATTGTCGGGCGATCGGTGCAAAATCACGCTGCAATTCCTCAAGGCTGGTATCGGCCTCGGCAAGAAAACTCGTGCGCATGAAAAAGCGGTTCGATTCGATATCGTCGAATTGCGAACTATCGCGGATATTGCATTCTTTCCCGGCAAGATAACCAGAGATCACAGCGACAATGCCGCGACGCGCCTCACATGTCACTGTCACGCAATACCGGCCCATTTTCTTCCCCCGTCCATACAAAACCCGTTGCCGCGCCAGCTCTCGATGACAGGGCTCCCCGGTATCAACGAAGCGCCAGAGTCATGCCCTGACCGATGGCACATTTTTCACCGCAGCCATCGCGCCTGCCGGACGTAGCAGCTTCATACAGTCATGCCTACATCAGGACCCCATCGGTCAGACCGAGCCACCTCCCCCTTGTGCTCAGGCCGACTTGAGATGAAAGCAGGTAATCTCTGAGGGTCTTCCAAGGCGCAAAGCGAAGCCGGGCCAGATGCCGGTACCGTTACCGACATAGAGCGTCATGGCGCCGATCTCATAGCGCCGCGAGACAAAACCGTTATTTCCCCGCGCTACCATGCGATCCAGACCATAGAGCATACCGCCATGCGTATGTCCTGACAGCTGGAGCGATACGCCGCGTTCGGCAGCCTGACGCGCTTCACCGGGCTGGTGATCGAGCAGAATGACCGGCGCGTCAGCAGGCCGCCCGGCGAGAGCAGCCGCCAGATCGGGTCTGGCTTCGCCGTGTCGCCCTGCTGAGCGATCCGTCACGCCTGCAACCACAAGCGACGCGCCTGCGCGGGTGATGACGCAATGCGTATTGAGCAGCATGTGAAAGCCGAGCGTTGCGAGATGCTGCATCCATTCACGATAATCGAAGAAATACTCATGATTGCCCGGACAGGCTATCACACCATCGGGGGCTTTGAGCTGTGAAAGCGGGGCCACGTCGTCGCGACGCATGGCCACCGATCCATCGATGAAATCGCCGGTCACCACAATCAGATCCGCTCCGATGGCATTGGTGCGCGCCACCACCTCTTCGGCCCAGCGACGGGGAAAAAGCCGCGTGATATGCAGATCCGTCAACTGGGTTATGCGATAGCCGTCAAAAACAGGTGCGAGCCCGGGAATGAAAACGGTCTCATGCCGGACCGGTGGCACGCGTATGGCATTCCAGACACCCAGCGCCGAAAGAAAAGCAGCCACTACGCCGACCCCAACGCGCGGGGCGGTGCCGATCACGATGCCATGCCACTGTACCAGCGCAATCAGGGCAGCCACGATATCGACGAGCAATTGCCCGAGGGTGACGAACATCAGGGCCCCGAAGGCCCAGTTGAACAGAATGATCAGCGGGCGCGGCATCTCCGGGGTAAAAACGGAACCGGAAGAAAGGCGGCACCATTGATGATAGAGCGCAGCCATGACGATCAGCACGACCGCGGCGAGTTTGACGGGAAGTGCCAAAGGAAGCGGCCAGAGCCAGTTCAGAATGACAACGACAAACAACGTACCGAAAATGAATGGGCGCAAGAGACGGGTAATCCTGGAAATGAGGCCGTAACAGGCAACGCTCTGGCAAGGGTGCGGTTTTTTGCAAGAGCCCCAGTAACGGTGGCGGTGACAGGAACGGTGACAGAAACGGACAGCATGGCCTTCACTCGAGACGGCATGTCTCGCATGTGGCAGAACACGTTCATCGGATTCTGACGAATGACCTGGTGACGATCATCCACCACAATCCTGCACAGCCTTTCGAAACCTCAGGAAGCATTTCGGTGAAACAACAGCATTGGCCTGAAAGCCTTGTTAGATCCGGAATACCACAACGATCCATTATCGAAACGTTATGGACTGCAGCCTCAGTGTACAAGCAGAAGCATCATAGTGAATCCCCCGGGTCGTGACCGGTAAAACGTGAAAGCGATTCGTTAATGGTTCAGGCATGCCCTGTGGGACATTAACGCGTCTGACGCTGTCGTTCCGCTATGAGGCTAGTCGGCCAGGGCTCTTTCCAGTGCTGCCTGAACATGAATGGCCGTAGTATCGAAAAGCGGGACATCGCAATCGCCATCCCTGACGAGCAGCATGATTTCCGTACAACCGAGAATGATCGCCTCTGCCCCTGAGGCAACGAGACGGGCCATGATGGCACGATAGAGATCCCGCGATGACTCCACGATCTGCCCGGCCACAAGCTCATCGTAGATGATACGATGAACTTCCTTCCGATCCGGCTTGTCGGGAACGATGACCTCAAGGCCGAAACGCTCGGTCAGCCGGTTCTTGTAGAAATCCTGCTCCATCGTAAAAATCGTTCCGAGCAATCCAACCCGACGCACCCCGCACTGCCTGATCCGTTCTCCAGTCGCGTCAGCAATATGCAGAACAGGTATCGAGAGTTCAGCCTCGATGGCCTCGGCCACGCGATGCATGGTGTTCGTGCAGATCACCAGATCGTCGGCGCCGGCCTTTTCCAGATGACGCGCGGCCTCAATCAGCTTTTCGGTCAGCACATCCCACGCATCGCAATGCTGCAGCGTCTTGATCTCGGCAAAATCGAACGACCACAGCAGACATCTGGCCGATGAGGCTGGCCCCAACCTGTCACGCACGCCTTCGTTGAGCAGCCGGTAATACATGGCCGAGCTCTCCCAGCTCATACCGCCCAGAAGCCCGATCATTCTCATGCCATACCCCCTTCAGTGTCCTGTCGCTGCCAGGTCCACGCTCATTCATCCCTGCACGAACGAAGATCGATCCTCTATCCTCAACGGACGAATCATATTTACGTGGGGACATGCCTGTTTCTCACGTATGAGATGCGCGAAATCTTTTTTATGACCGGCTGAACGGGGCCTGTGTTGTAGGTTTTCAATCGAACCCCATCATTCTAGCAAAACCGCCCTATTTCCCTTCCGGACCGGAAATCGCGGCCCAGCCGATAATATCTGAACATTCAGTCAGTTTTTCCTTGCAGGACGCATTGGAGCAGCCGTAACGTTCGTTTTACGGAACAAACAGAACCGGATTCTCCCATGCGCCCCGATATTGCCTGTGGACGTTTGCCCCAAGATATTCTGGCGCAAAATTTTGCCGATGCGCATCCGGGGCTGACCCCCGAGCAGGCTGCACTCGAAGCCGATCGCTGTTTTTATTGCTACGATGCTCCCTGTATCGAGGCGTGTCCGACCGATATCGACATCCCCCGCTTCATCAAGGCGATCGCCACGAAAAATACGGCCGGGGCGGCCAGAACCATCCTTCAGTCGAATATTCTCGGCGGTTCATGCGCCCGGGTCTGCCCAACCGAGATCCTGTGTGAGCAGAAATGCGTACATACGGCCATAGAAGCCCATAAGCCCGTTCGCATCGGCGCCCTGCAGCGCTACGCTACAGACTGGCAGATGGCACAGGGCTCCTATCCTTTCACACGCGCCGCGCCGACAGGGCGTCATATCGCTATCGTGGGTGCCGGCCCTGCCGGTCTCGCCTGTGCGCACCGTCTGGCCATGCACGGCCATGAGGTAACGATTTTCGACAAGCACGAGAAACCGGGCGGGCTGAACGAATACGGCGTTGCGGCTTATAAGCTGGCCAATGATTTCGCCCGGAAGGAAATCGATTTCCTGATGGCCATCGGCGGTATTCACTATCAGGGCAAAACCGTTCTGGGCGAAACAATCCGCCTTGCAGCGCTGCGTCAGGATTACGACGCCGTTTTTCTGGCCATTGGCCTGTCAGGTGTACGGGCGCTCGGCCTGCCGGGTGAGACCATGCCCGGCGTCAGGGATGCCGTGGCATTTATCGAGCATCTGCGCTCCCACCCGCTCGCCTCGGTGCAGATCGGGCGTCGTGTGGTCGTGATCGGTGGTGGCAACACAGCCATCGATGCCGCCGTACAGGCAAAACGCCTCGGTGCCGAGGAGGTGACGCTGGTGTATCGCCGGGGTGAGCTCACCATGTCGGCCACAGAGATCGAGCGCGACTGGGCGCAGACCAATGGCGTGACGCTTCGGCTCTGGGCAGCGCCGACCCGGCTGGAATTCGACAATGGCGCCCTGACCGGCGTGACGTTCAGACGCACTGACACGCCCCCGGAGACCCTGGGCGGGCCCGGCATGCCCCCTGCCGAGTTTACGATTGCCGCCGATATGGTGCTCAAGGCTATCGGGCAGGTTTTCGTTCCCGATCCACTCTCTCAGGATCAGATCCTGATCGAAAACGGCCGCCTCGTAGTGGATGAAAAAGGGCGTACCTCGCTGGCTGGCGTCTATGCCGGAGGTGATTGCACAGCGGGGGAAGACCTCACTGTGGCCGCCGTGCGCGACGGGCGTGAGGCAGCACAGGCCATTCATGGTGACCTGACCCTTTCCGGTCTTTCTCTCTCCGGCACAGGAGCCCCCTGATCATGGCCGATCTGCTTAGCAATTTTGCTGGCATCACCTCCCCCAATCCGTTCTGGCTGGCTTCTGCCCCACCGACCGACAAGGAATATAACGTACGCCGTGCATACGAAGCCGGTTGGGGCGGCGTGGTCTGGAAAACGCTGGGAGAAGACCCGCCTGTGGTCAATCTCAGCTCGCGCTACGGCGCGCTCCAGTTCGAAGGCAAGCGCCTTATGGGGCTCAATAATATCGAGCTTATTTCCGACCGGCCGCTTGCCACCAATATTGCCGAGATCAAGAGCGTGAAACGCGATTTCCCGGATCGGGCACTCGTCGTCAGCCTCATGGTGCCTTGCGAGGAACATCGCTGGAAAGCCATCCTGCCGCTCATTGAGGAGACGGGAGCGGACGGAATCGAGCTGAATTTCGGCTGTCCGCATGGCATGTCCGAGCGCAATATGGGCTCCGCTGTGGGGCAGGTGCCTGAATATGTCGAGATGGTCACGCGTTGGTGCAAGCAGAACACGCGCATGCCGGTCATCGTCAAGCTCACCCCCAATGTCACCAATATTCTCATGCCCGCGCGCGCTGCCCGTCGTGGTGGAGCCGATGCGGTATCGCTCATCAACACTATCCAGTCGGTCATCGGGGTTGACCTGGACGCCATGGCCCCCATGCCGGTCGTCGGTGGCAAGGGTACGCATGGCGGCTATTGCGGCCCAGCAGTCAAGCCTATTGCCCTGCGCATGATCGGCGAGATTGCCCGCGACCCCGAAATGGCGGGAATGCCCATTTCGGGCATGGGGGGCATCAGCACCTGGCGGGACTCGGCCGAGTTCCTCGCCATGGGATCGAGCACGCTACAGGTCTGCACAGCTGCCATGCATTACGGGTTTCGTATCGTCGAGGACATGATCGACGGGCTTTCGAACTGGATGGACAGCAAGGACTATGCGACGCTGCCCGATCTGAGTGGACGGGCCGTATCGCGCTTTGTGCCGTGGAACCAGCTCAACATGAAGTTCCACACCATCGCGCAGATCGACCAGGAGAGCTGCGTGGGATGCGGGCTGTGCCATATCGCCTGCGAGGACACGTCGCATCAGGCCATTGCCAGAAGCATCGGGCCGGACCGGCGCGAATACAGTGTGATCGAGGCGGAATGCGTGGGCTGCAATCTTTGCGCCCATGTCTGCCCGGTGGATGACTGCATCACCATGGCCCCTCAACCGACGGAGGGTGAAATGACATGGCTCGACCATCCCTCCAATCCCCATCGTGTTTCCGCCTGAAAGGACCGCCTGCCCCATGAGCAATATCCGTATCGATGGACAGGCCCTGTGGGCCGATCTGATGGAAACGGCCCGTTTCGGCGGCACGGAAAAAGGCGGCATCAGGCGCCTGACCCTGACGAACGAGGACCGTCAGGTTCGTGACTGGTTCGCTTCTGCCTGCATGTCACTGGGATGCACCATGACGGTAGACCGTCTGGGCAATATGTTTGCCCGTCTGGAAGGGCAGAATGCCGATCTGCCCCCCATCACCATGGGCAGTCATCTGGATACCCAGCCTACGGGCGGGAAATTCGACGGTATTCTTGGCGTCCTAGGTGGATTGGCCGTACTCCGCGCCCTGCGCGAGGCAGGTCATGTGACACACCATCCGATCGAGCTGATCAACTGGACCAACGAGGAGGGCTCACGCTTTTCGCCTCCCATGATGTGTTCGGGCGCCTTTGCGGGCGCCTTCAGCGAGAGCGAAGTGCTCGACAAGCGCGACCGTGCGGGTGACCGCTTTGGCGATGCGCTGGATGCTATCGGCTATCGCGGCACGCAACCCTGCGGCGATCATCCGGTCGCAGCCTATTTCGAGCTGCATATCGAACAGGGTCCGATTCTTGAGGCTGAAAACCGGGTGATTGGCGCAGTGACAGGCGTGCAGGGCATGCGCTGGTATGAGGTAACGCTCACCGGACGCGATGCCCATGCGGGCTCGACCCCCATGACCATGCGTGCCGATACACTTCTCGCAGCCTCGTCCATGATCGTGGCAGTATCCGATGTGGCAAAGGCTTTTGCGTCCGAGGGTCTCGGCACGGTCGGGCTGATCGAAAACCGGCCCAACAGTCATAACGTCGTTCCCGGAGAGACCTTTTTCACCATCGATCTGCGCCATCCCGACGATACCGCTCTGGCGGGAATGGAAGAGATGATGAAAGCCAGACTGGCTGCCATTGCCGAAGAAGCCGGGGTAACCCTGCAGATGACCCGTATCTGGGATGCCCCTGCCGTCCCCTTCGACCGGCGCTGTATCGATATGGTTGCCGAAGCCGCAAACGAGGCCGGATTCACCCCTATGGAAATCGTGTCGGGCCCCGGTCATGACGCAGCCTATCTCGCACGTGTTACGCCAACGGCCATGATTTTCGTGCCATGTCGTGACGGGCTGAGCCATAACGAAGCCGAAAGCATCACCGAGGCAGAGGCCGAAGCGGGCGCCAACGTGCTTCTGGGAGCTATTTTGCGTGCAGACAGGGTTTTCTGATCCATATCCGCGTTGCTCCGGGATACCGCCCGGTCGGAATGCGGCAGACATCAGGCAGGAGAGAGCGGAATGAACGACATGACGGCACCTCTTGCAGACCGGATCGATGCCATCGGAGGGCGCAGACGGGGAGATATCACGACAGATCGTCCCAGACCCAGAAAGCCGAGCGCCCCGCGACAGGCCGTCCTGCCCCAGATCCTCAACGCTGCGGAAACGGTTTTCGGCAGGCGCGGCCTCAAAGGTACGCGGCTCGAAGAAATCGCCACCCTGTGCGACATCCCCAAAGCCAATATCCTCTATTATTTCGGTTCCAAGGAAGAACTCTACAATGTCACGCTCAACCGCCTTCTTGAGGTATGGCTGGGCGATGCCGACCGCTGGCTTAATCCGGATCGCCCCCCGCTGGAGGGTATGGAGGGATATCTTCGCGCGAAAATAGGCTTTTCCCGTACGCGTCCGGAGGGTTCACGGCTCTTCGCTCAGGAGCTTCTTTCGGGTGGGCATAATCTCGGCAGTTTTCTGAGAGACGTGCTGCGTGCCCATGTGGCCCGACATGCCGCACTCTTTCTCGACTGGCAGTCACGCGGGCTCATGACACCGATCGATCCCACGCATTTTCTCTGTCTGCTCTGGTCGGGCACGCAGGCCTATGCCGATATGCAGGTGCAGTTCGAGGCACTCCTGGAAAATGCACCGCTCGATATGCGCGATTACGATACCGCACTCGATACATTCATGATCCTTGTGAGACCGCTTTTCCAGCCCTCACCGACAGGCTCGAAAGCATAAAGTGGAAAAATCCGCCTGACAGGAAACCGATGATCCAGGCGTAATTCTGAGCCCAGCGCAACGCAGGCAGAAAAACCACGATCAGGCCGAGTGCGACGGATAGGCACAGTGCACAAACGGCACGAGGATTGATACCTTTTCTGTACCAGTACGGCCCCTTGGGATCTATGGAATAAAGCGCATCGAGATCGAGCCGTGTTTTCTGCACATGATAGTAATCGATCAGAAGGATACCGGTTACAGGGGCGATAAACAGGCCAAGAATATCAAGGGTCAGGTGAATCAGTTCCGGATGCGCATAGAGGTTCCAGGGCGTCAGCAGAACGGCACCGATCGAGGCAATCAATCCACCCTTGCGCCACGAAATGGCGGATGGCGCGATATTCGAGAAATCGAAAGCCGCCGAGACGAAATTGGCTGAGATGTTGATGCCGATGGTTGCAGCGACCAGCGTGACTGTCCCAACCAGCATGATCGTCTGACTATCGAAAAGCATGATGGTTTCGGCCGGATCGAGAATCAGTTTTCCGAGTGCCGAACGGGCCAGCACGATAGTGGTCAGAACAAGCAGGACGAAGGCCATGAAATTGACAGGCAGCCCCCAGAAATTACCCCGACGTACAGCGCCCATGCCTGTGCCATAACGCGCAAAATCACCGAAATTAAGAATGATCGGAGAAAAATAGGCCAAGGTCAGTGAGGTAACGCTCATCGCACCCGCAAGAGCGACTGACCAGGAAACATTGCCCTGCGGCAGAACCTCGAAATGAATGCTCCCATGCGTTCTGAACAGAAGGGCGATGTCGAGGCCGAGAATGACCACATAGATCGCAGGCCCTGCCCAGTCGATAAAATGCCGTATTGCCTCCATGCCGCGCCAGAATACTGCAATCTGAAACAGCCAGACGAACACAAACGCCCCCCATCCGATCATGGAAAGGCCCAGCGCCCCATGATGATGGAAATCGGCATAGTTCATCGCGTCCGGGACCATATGCAGGATGAGCAGCACGATGGCATTCGAGGCCAGCCAGGTCTGTATGCCGTACCATCCCACAGCGATAATCCCACGCACCAGAGCGGGAATGACTGCGCCATAGACGCCAAAAGCCCCACGGATAATCACGGGAAACGGTGCGCCGGCACGCTGGCTGGGAAGAGCCACGAGATTGCACAGCACATGTACGATGATAACAGCAGCAAGCAGTCCTGACAGAACGGTCCCTACAGGCAGGCCCATCATGAAAAAACTGCCTATGGTCATATAGCCGGCGACGCTGTGCACATTGGACATCCAGAGGAACAGATAGTCCCTCCACCCCCAGTGTCGCTCTGCCACGGGGGCGAGATCCTCATTCGATAACGGTCCAGAGAGCATGTTCATGTGTGCCTGCGTCATCGCCATCCTTTCCCCGATCGCCCCGGCACGATTGCCATGTTCCAACCGCCCAGTTCCAACGGCCCTGTCCCGACAACTTTGTCAGGATCGTTGCGGCAGAACCATCCTGCTCGTTCGATGCCGAAAGCCCAGGCTCCCAGCAACAGATTGACCATCTGGTCAGGCTAGCTCTATGATTTCGATATTACAACGATATTATGGCTGGTTCTTTTATCCGGGCTTTTTCACAGGGGAACAGTGTCATGCTGCTCATCAAGGGTGGAACGATCGTTACAGCCGAGCGCAGTACGCGCAGTGATGTCCTGTGTGACGATGAAGGCCGTATTGCTGCCATAGGCCCCGATCTGGACTGTCCGACCGGCTGCGAGATCGTCGATGCCTCCGGGCTTCTGGTCATGCCGGGCGGGATAGACCCGCATACCCATATGGAAATGCCTTTCATGGGCACGACCGCCAGCGACGATTTCTTTACCGGCACCGCAGCAGGTCTGGCGGGCGGGACAACGAGTATCATCGATTTCGTCATACCCGCAGAAGGGCAACCCCTGTTCGAGGCGTGGCAGGACTGGTGCGTCAAGGCTGAAAAATCGGCTTCGGATTATGGTTTCCATGTTGCGGTCACGCATTGGAACGACCGCGTTCATACAGATATGGGCCGGCTTGTGCACGAAGGTGGCGTCAATTCCTTCAAGCATTTCATGGCCTATAAAAATGCGCTGATGATCGACGATGCTATCTTTCTGCATTCCATGCAGCGCGCCGGCGAACTCGGCGCGCTTTGCACCGTCCATGCTGAAAACGGCGATGCCGTTTCCTTTCTGCAGGCAGAGTTACTGGCCTCAGGAGAAACCGGCCCCGAGGCGCATCCACGTTCCCGGCCAGCGCAAGTCGAGGGAGAGGCAGCCCAGCGCGCCATCGCACTGGCCTCTCTGCATGATACACCGCTTTATATCGTCCATGTTTCAACCCGTGAGGCCACAGAAGCCATCGCCGCTGCACGGCTCAAGGGGCTGAAAATATATGGTGAAGTCCTGCCCCAGCATCTGGTGTTCGACAAGCGCGTCTACGACACGACGGACTGGCTCTCATCCGCGCGTCATGTCATGAGCCCGCCATTTCGGCCGAAATCCCATCAACAGGCACTCTGGGGCGGTCTGGTGTCAGGACAGTTGCAAACCACTGCCACGGATCATTGCTGCTTTTGTCGCACACAAAAAGAACGCGGACGGGGCGATTTCACGAAGATACCCAATGGCGTCCCCGGGATTGAAGAGCGCATGAGTGTGCTCTGGCATCATGGCGTGGTGAGTGGACGGCTGAGCCCGGAACAATTCGTGGCCATCACCTCGACCAATACGGCACGCATTTTCAATATCTACCCGAGAAAAGGCTGTATCGCACCGGGCGCCGATGCCGATCTCGTCCTGTGGGATCCTACGGCCACGCGCACGATTTCCAACAAGGCGCTCCACCATAATGTCGATTACACGCTCTATGAGGGCATGACCCTGACAGGCGTTGCAAAAAGAACGATCAGCCAGAGCCTGATGGTATGGGACGACGGCACCCTTCGCGCCGAGCGCGGCAAAGGCCGTTACGTCAGACGTGCACCGTTCGGCAGGATTTAATAAACCAGGACGCTGTTTGAGCGGGCCTCCTCGCTCATATTTGCCAGTCAACTTCATCTGCAGAGGATATCGATAGTATAGAATATACTAATTTTTAATCTGGAATATATGAATACAAATGATTCTCTCATGTTTACCGATTTTTTATGTAAGTAGCATAATTTTTATCTGCAAATAATCATTATTAAATCGATTTAGTTTGGAAATATAATTATTATCTTGTCTTGCCATAAATTATGCCGGCATGATCCTGTGTTTGACTTTTCTTTTTAATTTGTTATTCGCTGCCTGAAATCATTGGGGCTATTGTCATGCGTCTTCTAGTTGTAGGTGGTGCCGGTTTCGTAGGCAGTCATGTTGCATTGAGCCTGCTCGATGCCGGACATGAGGTCGTCATTCTGGATAATCTCAGTACAGGGCATCGGGGCGCCATCCCTGAAGGTGCACGTTTCGAGGAAATCGATCTGGCCGACCGGGAGGCAACGGAACGTCTCGTTGCGGAAGGACCTGGGGATGCGGTTCTGCATTTTGCAGCCCTGTCCCTGGTAGGCGCTTCAATGGTCGAACCTTACCATTATCTGCGTCAGAATACCCTTACTTCCCTCAACCTGATTGAAGCCTGCGCGAAACACGGCGTCCGGAAATTCGTGTTTTCCTCGACCGCCGCCCTGTTCGGAGGGGAAGAGCGCTCTTTGCCGATCGACGATACCGCTCCCATCGATCCGGGGTCACCTTATGGAGAAAGCAAATTCTTCATCGAGCGTGCCCTGCTCTGGGCAGACCACATTCACGGGATGCGTTATGCCTGCCTTCGTTATTTCAATGCCGCGGGTGCAGATCAGAAAGGCCGTCTTGGGGAAGATCATCGACCCGAGACACATCTTATTCCTCTGACGATCGATGCCATGCTGGGGCGGCGCCCGAGCCTCAAACTGTTCGGCAATGACTATGCGACGCCGGATGGAACCTGCATTCGCGATTATATCCACGTTGCCGATCTCGCCGATGCTCATATCCGGTCGATTAGCCGCATGGATCAGGGCTCGGTTACCTATAATCTCGGCAATGGCACCGGCTTCAGCATTCTCGAAGTCATCAGAAGCGTCGAGCGTGTCTCTGGCAAGAATGTCCCATGGGATTATGCCCCACGCCGTGAGGGCGATCCCGCCATTCTTGTTGCAGATTCCACAAGAATCAGAGAAGAGACCGGCTGGACACCTGCTTTCGCAGACCTCGATACGATCGTTTCAACCGCGATGAACTGGCGCATTGCTCATCCGGATGGGTATCACAAAGGCTGAGAAAACCTTTTGCGAGACGATACCCTGCCTCAGCAGGGTATCGTTCCATCCTGCCTGAGAACCACACCCGCCAGATAGAGACTGCCACAGATCAGCACTCGGGCAGGGGGACCCTGCAAACGGGGCAGGATCGCAGCAAGGGTCGGACCGGCAACAGCAACGCCCCCCGATGCGGCGATGATATCATCGACAGGCAAAGCCAGATGCTGCCCTTCTTCGGCCACCGCATGGAGGGTTGTCGCATGACGCTGGATGGGGGTCAGAAAACCCGCAGCATCCTTGCTCTGTTTCATCCCGACAATCACATGAAGCGGGCGGTCCGACCAGCTCGCGAGTGTCGCAGCAAGCGCTTCGCCGGCATTCGGGTTATGGCCGCCATCGAGCCACAGCTCCCACCCTTCGGGCAGAAGAGCTGCAAGCTTTCCCTCAAGACGCTGCAGTCTTGCAGGCCATCGGGTATGGGCTATGCCTGCCCAGGCAGTCTCTGGCAGAGACAGACCGCTTGCCCGTAACGCGGAGACCGCAAGCACAGCGTTGGCCGCCTGATGCACGCCTTTCAATCCCGGTGCCGGGAGCGTCAGTTCACCCAGGGGATCGCGATACGCCAGCGTCCCGTCGCCTACGTCAGCAGCGGGAGACATCCCGTCAGCCGGGCTGTCATCCTCATGCCAGGCATAGTCGATATCGCGCCCGACCAGCCAGAGCGGCGCAGCGCAGGACGACGCCTTGGCCGCAATGACGTTACGCACTTCATCATGCTGCATTGCGCAGACCACCGGCACGCCCGGCTTGATGATCCCGGCTTTTTCAGAGGCGATCAGGGCGAGCGTCTCTCCCAGAAACGCCTGATGATCGAGGTCGACGGGGGTGATCACGCAGGCGACCGGGCGCGCGACGACATTGGTCGCATCCAGACGACCGCCGAGACCGACTTCCAGAATGACCAGATCGGCAGGATGACGCGAAAACAGAAGCAGACCGGCCGCCGTCAGAACCTCGAACACTGTGATCGGCGCCCCGTCATTGACCCGCTCGATCTCCTCGAGCGTGTCGACGAGTTCTTCTTCACTGACCAGCTTCCCGGCCAGACGAAAGCGCTCTGTCACATCCACAAGATGCGGGCTGGTCATGACATGCACGGCCATACCGGCCTGCTCGGCAATAGCGCGCAGATTGGCGCAGGTGCTGCCCTTGCCGTTCGTGCCTGCCACATGAATGACGGGCGGCAATGCGCGCTCAGGGTTACCCAGCTTGTCCAGCAGGGTATGGAGCCGGGACAGGGAAAGATCGATCAGTTTAGGGTAGAGCGCCTGCACGCGAGCCAGAACGACACCGGTCCGGCCCTCATATTCATCGCTGAGCTTGGCCGGAGCGGCTTTTGTCGTCATGGGTCACTTCGGGAGAAGGCAGGTCAGAACCCGCCCTGTCACGCAGGGCGGGAGGAAAACCGGAGGTGTCAGGCCGCTTCGACGGAGGACTCGACCGGCTTGTTCATCATCATACCGATCAGTCGGCCAAGCATGGCATGCAGATCGGGACGGGCCACGACCATATCGACCATGCCGTGGTCACGCAGATATTCGGAACGCTGGAAGCCCTCCGGGAGCTTCTCGCGCACCGTATCCTGAATCACACGTGGGCCGGTAAAAGCAATCAGAGCCTCGGGCTCGGCAATCTGCACGTCGCCCAGCATCGCGAACGAAGCCGACACACCACCCGTGGTCGGGTTGGTCAGCACGACGATATAGGGCAGACCCGCATCCTTGAGCATCTCGACGCCAATGGTCGTGCGCGGCATCTGCATAAGCGAAAGAACGCCTTCCTGCATGCGCGCACCGCCCGATGCGGTATAAATGACCAGTGCGGCTTTCTGCAGTACAGCCAGACGGCATGCCGCGATAAAGGCCTCACCCAGCGCAGTGCCCATGGTACCGGCCATGAACTCATAGGCCATGACGGCGACGACCGCATCGTGACCGCCGATCTTGCCATGCGCTACAGCGAGCGACTCATCGAGATGGGTCTTCGCCTTGGCATCTTTCAGACGGTCGGCATATTTCTTCTGGTCGCGAAAACCGAGCGGATCGCTCGGCACCTTGGGAAGCTCGATCTTGGTGTATTTGCCGTCATCGAATGTCCAGTCGAGACGCTCACTGGCCTTGGCCTTGCCATGATGGCCGCAATGCGGGCAGACGCGCTGTGCCTTTTCGAGATCCTTGATCAGGATCATCTGCGAGCAGGACTCACAGCTGGTCCACAGGTTCTCCGGCACTTCGCGCTGCAGAAGGCCACGGATTTTCGGTCGAACGTATTCGGTCAGCCAGCTCATATTGATCCTACTTCTCGCCTGTTCCGCATGGTTTCCCCTGGCACAAAGGCGCTGCGGTCGGATGGGCAACAGTCATTCCGAGGCCGCTTTTAGCGATTTCCGACGCGCAACGCCAGATTGACGTCACGCTCTTCCATGCAGTCGGCCCTTTCCAGCTAGGATGCAGAAAACAGCTTCCTGCTCAAGCGAATCTGACTGGTATTGCCGATCCATAGCTGCCACGATCCCGGTCGGACTGGAATACAGTTTACGTCGATGGCAGATAACTCCCGTCATTCACCTGTCGATATACGACGGACTGTTAATTCGACCGAGCGTTTTACTTCTGGCACTTTGTCCTTTCCGGCCACCCCAATCGACTGGAGCCCCTTTGTCTGACGCCCTTGACCGGATCTCCCGACTTGCGCCGGATCAGGCGAGTCTGACAGCTGCTCAAAAACTCATGACGCCTTCGCATTGGGTCAATCTCGGCGAGGATGGCCGGGGCCTTGTCTGGGGCGAATGTCAGGGTTCGGGAGCAACACCATATCGCGTATGCCTTTCTGAAAGCGATGCCGGGTATAAATGCAGCTGCCCAAGCCGGAAATTTCCATGCAAGCATTGTCTGGCCCTGATGGGCTTTCGTGCCCTTGGAACGATTCCCTTTACCGTGGATCCCGCCATTCCACTCTGGGTGCAGGAGTGGCTGTCCCGCCGTCGCGGGGCGGCCCGTACGCAAGACAGAGAGCAAAAGGGTCAAGAGGAAAACGCGTCGGGCGCAAAAGCCGGATTCTCTGTGCCCGATGCAGAGGCCGGCAATGAACGACCCGCTGCGGCCTCCCTTCTCAAAACACATGCACAGCGCGAGAGAAACAGGCTCAAACGTGAAGCCCTCTTCACCGAAGGGGTGGAGTGCATGGAACAGTGGCTCAGCGATCAGATCGATCAAGGTCTGGCTGGGTTCGACCAGCGCGCCAGAACCGCATGCGTGACCCTGGCAAAACGCCTTTACGATGCAAAAGCGCCGGGATTGGCCAATCGTGTGTCGGCGTTGCCCGACATGCTTTTATCCATCGACTCACACGACCGCCCTTTCGAAGCGGCTAGATGCTTTGCTGCCTTGCTATTGCTGGGCCGGACATGCCTCCGGTCCGACACGCTACCCGCCGCGCTCGTCGCTGATGCCAGAAGAGCGTCGGGTTGGGTCATGACGCGCGAGGAGCTGCTCAGCGAATCTTCAGCACTGAAGCGCTCCGGGTCCTGGCGTGTTCTCGGCATCAAGGAAACGGTTCAACCGGATCGTATGAAGCGTATCGAGACATGGCTCGGGCTCGAAAACGAGCCAACCGTTTTCGCTCTGCTGGTCGATTATATCGTTCCGGGAAGCCAAGCGGGGTCGCTTCCTTTTCTCGTCGACGACACGATGGATGCAGAATGCGTCTATTATCCCTCCCCTGTGCCGTTGCGTGTCCAGATTGCATCCAGCCACGGCACTGAACAGGCATCTGCTCCGTGGTCATGCCGGCCCCGGTCGCTTGCTACCGCCCTGAACGACTGGCGTCACGCCCTTGCCGCAAAACCCTGGCTCGGTGATTTTCCTCTCGCAGTGTCACCGGTCTTTCTACGCAGCTCAGGAGACAGCCTCTTTCTCGTCGAGGACGATATCGTCCTTCCCGTGGTGCAAAACTGCGTCGACTCTGCCCGCTGCCTGTGCCGTGTCGGCCCAGTGGGCCTGTTCGGTCTGTGGAACGGAAGGGTTTTCACTCCTTTGCTGGCCAGTACCTCGCTGGGTATATGGAGGCTCTGATGCGCCGATCATGCCTCCCACAATCTCTTCTGCTTGGTACGGCACGTCATCCGGTCGATACAGAGGCATTGCCTGATTTCTGTGGTGTAGCGTTTACCTCTTGCGCATCGCAGAATATTCCTCCCCTCCCCGCCGCTCTCTCGGTCTTGGCGCTGCTAACCCAGTCGCACGCCTTCGGGCTGCCTGCCTGCCCGGACATGTTCGATACCGTTCTGCCTTTCGTCGCCTCGCGCCCCATCGTCTCCGACGAAGCAAGACGGCAGATTCTTCATCTTGTCGGAACAGAACAGGGAAGCTGCAAGGACAGTGCCGGGCGGGCGCTCGCACAGTGCCTGTCGCGTTGTGCCTTGCAGCTTCACCCTTTCGATGAAGGAAAGCTCAGGGCATTCAGGCGGCGTCATCACGCCGCCCTGAATGAACGCGTTACCTTTCTTCTACCTACGAATGGGGACGGCACGCCTTTCCCTGTGGCTCAGGATATCAATGCCTCGAACTGGTCACATGCCCCCCGCCCCGACGGTCTCGCCTTTCTTGCTGCTTTACGTGAAAGCGACTCCATTCAGGCGCGCAACCTCATTGCTGCACAGCTGCCGCTAGAGAGAGCCGAAGCCAGGCTTCAGCTCGTCAATCTGCTCTGGATCAATCGTACGGCTGGAGATCGCCCCCTGCTTGAGGCGCTGTGCAAAGACCGCTCGGCCGAGATACGCAGATGCGCGACCGTTTTTCTTGACCGATTACCCGGTTCGATACGGACCCAGTCCCAGCTTAAGGATTTCATCTCCCGGCTTATCGTCACCCGGTCCGGCCTGCTGCGACGCAAGTCCACAATCACCCTGCAGCTACCCGCGACACTCGAAAAACACCGGGACGAGAAAAGCTTGATCGGCATGTGGATGAGGCAGGATTATTGTCTGATTGAAAGCAGGGTAATAGCCGCCATGCTGGGCATGAGCACTGACGATCTAGCGACAGCGGCTAGCGAAGACCAGTGGCTGATGGAGTGCTTGAGTGTAGCCGCTGCGAATGACCATAACTGGGCCATGCTTTCGAAACTCGCGGCCCATGCCCCGGAACCTCTCTGGCCATTTCTCGTAGCATACGGCCTTGACGAACTCGGTCTACGCTCTGCGGCAGACCGCCGCCATTGTCTCGAAGCAGTCATCGCAAGCCCTGCTCATCAAGCCGATCTACCGATCACAACCGCATGGCACTATGCAATCGAACGTCTGGCAGAGCGCTGCGATGGCCCCCTGCCATGCGCTCAGGCACAGATCCTGTCGAACGGGATCATAAATCACGGCGCGCACGGCGAGCGTAGTCTCGTAGCCTGTGTCACCCTGACCCCTGCAGAGGGGCTCGTCTCCCTGCGTCATGACCTTGAAGCCAGATCTCCGCGAGGAGGCGAACGCGCTATCTTTCTGGTCGACACCCTCATCAGACTTTATCAGGAAAAGACGTCATCATGACGGAAACACGTCTGCGTCAAGGCGCGGAAGAACGCTACGCCCATGAACTCGATGCGCTCAAACGTGGCGACACCCATGCCCGTCCGGCAAACTGGGCGCTCTCGCCCCGGGCGGTGGTAACCTATCTAATGGGCGGCTCAGCCAAAGATGGAACGCCTGTGAGCGCGAAATACGTAGGCAATCCGCGACTGATCGAGACTGCGGTCGCAACCCTCGCCACCGATCGCGCTTTGCTTCTTCTGGGTATGCCGGGCACGGCTAAATCATGGGTATCGGAGCATCTGACGGCGGCAATCTCCGGCACCTCAAGCCGGGTTATCCAGTGCACGGCAGGCACAGATGAAAGCCAGATACGCTATGGCTGGAATTATGCCATGCTGCTCGCCAAGGGGCCCGACCCCGAGGCTCTCGTGCGCACCCCTATGATGCGCGCCATGCAGGACGGCACACTCGTCCGTCTGGAAGAACTGACCCGTATGGGATCGGACGTTCAGGATACGCTCATCACCATTCTCTCAGAGAAAATGATGCCCATTCCCGAACTCGACGATGCCATCCATGCCAAACCGGGTTTCAACGTGATCGCGACAGCCAATAACCGGGACAAAGGCGTAAACGACCTTTCGTCCGCTTTGAAAAGACGGTTCAATGTCGTCGTTCTGCCGCCTCCTGCCACGTATGAGGAAGAAACAGATATCGTCACCCGTCGTATTGGTGAAATCGGGCTTTCTCTTGCTCTGCCGCCGATTGCTCCGGCAGAGGCGGAAATTGCCCGTATCGTGACGATGTTTCGTGAGTTACGCGCAGGGCAGACACAGGATGGAAAGCTGAAGCTCAAGACCATCAGTGGCTCGCTCTCCACCGCTGAAGCGATTTCCGTCGGAATCAATGCCTGGGCCGAAGCTGCCCATTTCGGCAGCGGCGCCATCGACGCGCAATCGCTTGCCGGGAATCTGGTCGGTGCCATCGTAAAAGATCCTGCCGCAGATTTGCAGGCTCTTGAGGAGTATCTTGAAAATGTCGTGCGCAAGCGTGAGGACTGGCGCGATCTTTATGGCGCCATTCGGGATGTGATCTGACAACCCATGGATCCACGTCTGCATTTCTTTGGCATACGTCATCACGGACCAGGCTCGGCAGCAAGTCTGATCGCGGCCCTGGACGATCTCGCTCCGGCCCTTGTTCTGATAGAGGGACAGCCCGAGGCAGATAGGCTGGTGCCCTATGCCGCGCTCGAAGGTATGACGCCCCCGCTCGCACTGCTGCACTACCAGACAGATAATCCCGCCAATGCGGTATTCTCCCCGTTCGCCGATTATTCTCCCGAATGGCAGGCGCTTTTATGGGCTGCACGTCACAACCGGAACGTACGTTTCATTGACTGGCCTGCCGCCTGTCTTCTGGCATGGGAGGATACGTCCGTCCCCCCAGGCCGTGAAACTCCCGCTGCGGGCAACTTTGCGGACAACGACCAAGATCAGAAGACATACACAGACGATCATCAGGCAGAATTGCAGGCAATTACGAAGCTCGATCCGCTCGACGATCTGGCGCAGCTTGCGGGATATGCGGATGGCGAGGCCTGGTGGCATGCCATGGTCGAGCATGCCGCTCCTGGACCGGCTGTTTTCGCAGCCATCGACACGGCCATGACTGCACTGCGTGACTCAGCCGAGACTGGATCGCTCTTGACCCCGCAACGATACAGACGCGATCTGCTGCGCGAGGCTTTCATGCGCATTGCACTGCGTCAGGCACTGAAAGATGAGGAGGGTCAGATTGCAGTCGTAACAGGTGCCTGGCATGTCCCGGCTCTGAAACGAAAGACCGGCTACTCCGCAGACCGGGCCCTGATACGCGATCTGAAAAAGGTCAGGACGGACTCAGCCTGGGTGCCCTGGAGCGACGCAAGACTTGCCAGCGGATCGGGCTATAGCGCCGGTGTAACGGCACCGGGCTGGTATCGCCATCTCTGGCACCTGAAGGAGCGCGCCGTTCAATTGCCCCTCACCGCTGAAAGTTTTACTGCCGGATGGCTTGCAAAAGTATCGGGACTCCTGCGTAGCGAGGGTCTTGTTACCTCGTCGGCCTCGACCCTTGAAGCCGCACGTCTTGCTCTGGCTCTTGCCGCGATAAGAGGCAAATCCCTGCCCGATCTGGCTGAAATGCAGGATGCCGCGCATGCCGTTCTGTGCCATGGCGAAACGGCACCTCTGAGCTTGATCCAGTCTCGGCTTCTGATCGGTGAGCAAATCGGGGCACTCGATCCTGCGGTGCCTCAGATCCCCCTCGCCCGCGATCTGGAGCGCTGGCAGAAAAAATGCCGCCTCAAGCCCGAAACCGAGCCACGCGATATCACCCTTGATCTGAGGACGGAGGCCGGGCTGTTGCGCTCGACCCTGCTCCATCGTCTCACGGTGCTTGACCTTCCATGGGGGAGGCTTGTCGATGGCGCAGCCGGACGCGGTACCTATCGCGAAATCTGGCGGATGAGCTGGTCGCCCTCCTATGCAATCGCTCTGGTCCAGGCCCTACCCTACGGGGTTACCATCGAGCAGGCTGCAAACAACAAGGCGATTGCCGACGCCGGACGCAGTGCGGATATCGCCGTGCTGTCCGGGCTCGTGCGGCAGTGTCTCCTTGCCGATCTGCCCGATGCGACGGACCAAGTCATTACCAGACTACACGATGTCGCCGTCACGACCCAGTCCATGGCATCGTTGATGGAAAGCGTCGTAACACTTGTTTCACTGCTGCGCTATGGCGGCGCAAGACCTCTGCCTGAAGCCGCACTGAGAACGCTCGTCTGGACGCTATGTGTGGAAATATGTGCTGGATTTTCGTTCTCATGCCGCGGAATAGACAAAAAGGCCGCGTGCAGCACGAAAGAGGTCATGGCTGGTTTCGACCAATCTGTCACCCTGTTCGGCGAAGCCCATCTGACCGGCCTGTGGGATCATGCCCTGCGCTCGGCCATCGCGCATGATACCGTGTCGCCCACGATACGAGGCACGGCGTTGCGGCTCCTCCATGACAGACAGGCCGAACCTGTAACGTTCGTTCTGGCAGGTTTCTCGCGTTCGTTGCTTCCGCCTGTCCCAGCTGCGGATGCGGGTGACTTCATCGAGAGCTTCCTTTCGGGCGGTGCTGAAATACTGGTTCAGGATCATGCGCTCCTGGCTGCGCTGGATGACTGGATCATGACTCTCGATGAGACCCAGTTCATCGAGATCCTGCCCATGATGCGCAGAAGCTTCAGCGATTTCGCCCTTACAACCCGTAAACGCCTTCTGGACACCCTTCTTCAGCCTACACCGACAAAAGCGGTTTACGCCGGAGACACGACAGGTCCCCTTTCTGCCATTTTCAGCAATGAGGCGCTCCCGTTGCTATGCCGTATTCTGGGACTGGCATCATGACTGCCACCACGCAAAAGACACAACAGGCTATCCAGGATGGAGAAGCCGAGAGACATCGTCGCTGGTGTCTGGCACTTGGGACAGACGATACACAAGGACTTTGTCAGGACGATCGGCGTCTCGACCGGGCCCTGACCGCTCTTTACGGCAGAAATGTCGACAAAGGACGGCGCAAGGGAGGGCTCGGCAGCTCATCGCCGCAGATTGCGCGCTGGCTCGGCGACATACGCAGTTTCTTTCCGGCCCCCGTCGTACAGATCATCCAGCGCGATGCGCTCGAGCGGCACAATCTGAAAGCCATGCTGCTCGAACCCGAGTTGCTCGAGAGTCTGGAAGGCGATGTTCATCTGGTCGCCGATCTGATCGCACTGAAAGATATCATGCCCGCGAGGACGGTCGAGACAGCCCGGCTCGTTGTCTCAAAAGTGGTCGACGCGCTTATGGCCCGTCTTGCAACCAAGACTCAGAATGCCATCCGTGGCGCGATCAACCGCTTGCAACGCACAGCCAGACCGCGCCCTGCCGATATCGACTGGCCTCGTACCATCAAGGCCAATCTGCAACACTGGCAACCCGATTACCAGACAGTGGTGCCCCATAAGCTGGTCGGCCACGCCAGACGCCGACAGACACGTGCCGATCTGGATCGCGTTATCATGTGTGTCGATCAGTCGGGCTCCATGGCGAATTCCGTGGTCTATGCCTCGATCTTTTCAGCCGTCATGGCATCTTTACCCGTTCTGGATATGCGCCTGATCTGCTTCGACACGTCGATTATCGATCTCTCTGACCAGCTTGAAGATCCTGTCAGCGTGCTATTCGGCATACAACTCGGCGGCGGCACAGATATCGATACCGCTCTCGCCTATGGCGCATCGCTTATCGAGCAGCCTGCCAAAACCCACTTCATCCTGATCAGCGATCTCTATGAGGGCGGCGATGCAGGCCAGATGCTGGCTCGCGCTGCGGAGATGATTGAAAGCGGAGTCAACCTGATCGTCCTGCTGGCACTTTCAGACGACGGCCGTCCCGCTTGCGACACCGATCATGCCAAAGCATTTGCCGCAATGGGATGTGCGGTCTTCGCCTGCACACCAGACCATTTTCCCGACATGATGGCTGCCGCCCTCAAGCGCGAGGACCTTCATGTCTGGGCCGGGGCCCGGGATATCCCCCTGTTCGCGGGAGGATAGCCCGGATAAAACTCGCAGGCCGGGCTGTTTCGGCTAAAAGCCGCTCTGTCAGGCAGCAGCCTCTTCCTGCGCGTCCTCCGATACGATGCGTGTATGGCCACGCGTCGGACGGAAACGCTTCTCATGCAGGGCCAGCTCGATATCTTCCAGTGTAGCCCCTGCGGTTTCGGGCACGAAGAAGTAGATGAACAGAACCGATGCCAGATTGACAGCGGCATAGAACCACATCGTTCCGCCCAGCGTGATGAGCTGCACCAGCGTCAGGGCTGTGCCTGTGACCAGCAGGTCGGATCCCCACAATGTGGCGGCATGAAGACTCGTAGCCTGACCGCGCATCGAGAGCGGAAACATCTCGGCCCCGAGCAGCCAGCCGCATACCTGAATACCGCCCGAGTTGAACGCCATGAACAACAACAGGAACACGATGACCAGATAGGACCCGATGCTATGCGGTGCCGGATGCATGGCAAACACGATACCGAGCCCGATCAGACTGACGACAGAGCCCGGCCCCATGATGAGCATGAGACGACGACGACCTACACGATCGACGATCAGGCAGCCGATAAACGTCATGATGCAATAGGTGATGGCCACGCCCAGTGACGCCATCAGGGCCGAGGACTCACCGAAACCTGCATCACGCAGGAAGGTCGGCGCATAATAGATCATCATCTCCAGGCCGCCGCATTGCGTAAAGAATGCGACACCCAGAGCGGCAATGAGCGCCGGACGAACCCAGGCACGGAACAGGCCCTTCCAGCCACGGTTACGCGGATCGACCCCCTCGGCATTCTCACGCATTTCGCGCACTTCCTTGCGGATGACCTTCCTGGACGTGCGAATACGGCCGAGTTCGATGATGGCACGCTTCATGCCTTCGTTTTCAGCCGTCCAGCGCGGGCTTTTGGGCATGAAGAACATGGAGACGAAAACGATGGCAGCAGGAACGGCGGCCATGCCGACCATCGGGCGCCAGCCCCAGGCTTCGCGCTCGGTATAACCAATGATATTGGCCAGAAGGATACCGAGCCCGATGGCCACATTGAACATGGTGACCAGCGTTCCGCGCTTTTCGGCCGGGGCAAGTTCCGAAATATACATCGGTACGACCTGCGTGGAGCCCCCCACGGCAAAGCCCAGAAACACACGTGAGACGATCAGAAGCCACACATCGGGCGAGAATGCGCAGGCCAGAGCGCCGAGCACGAAAATACCGCTCACCAGCGTTACGCAGGCACGACGCCCGTATTTCTCCGAGAACGATCCGGCTGCCAGAGCCCCGAGTATGGCACCGGCGAGAATGGCAGACGCCACCATCTCCTGCATGGTGCTGTTCAGATGGAAATCATCGGAAATCAGCAGGAGCGCACCGGAGATGATGCCGGTATCGTAGCCGTAGAGACCGCCGCAGATTGCGGCCACGACGGCAGCCAGAATCAGGATATATTTTGCATAGGGCGATACCTCGATCGGGTGCTCGTCATGGGGCCGTGCCCCGCTCTCAGTTGTCTCTGAATTATTTTTCATGACGACATAACTTGAGTGCCGCAATTTGGTTTAAGATCGACTGGCAAAAATCAAGAAGGAGCCAGTGATGGCAAAACCGCCAAAGCCCAAACCAGACGTGCCGACAATCAACCTGCGCGAGCTGATCATCATGCATATCGTGCTTGCCGTCTTCGTCGTGGGTATCATGATGCTGGACTGGCATCTGAACTGACAAGAGCCGCATAAACGGCTCACTCCTCAGCCGCGCGCGCTTTTCGGGCAGGCGCAAGGCTCTGAAGTCCTGACCTCAGGAATCAGCGTCTGACGGCGATCAGACCGCGTGCAGCCAGATAGCTCAGGGCAGCACCGAGGCTGATCCAGAAAGAGACGGGCATACCTGTAAACCATGACAGGACCAGCCCACCCCAGGACAGGATCAGGGCCAGACCGGCAGAGCATAAAAGCCCCGGCCATGGCGAGAGCCCAAGGCGCAAGGCACAGGCTGCCGGCCCGACAAGCAGACTGAACACCATCAGAATGCCGATGGTGGCAGAACAGACAACGGTCGCAAGCGCCACAAGACACATGAAGGCACAGGCAACCAGCCTTGTCTTCACGCCCTTTGCAGCCGCAAGATCGGGATCCAGACTCGCAAACAGGAGCGGTCGGCCCAGAAAGCCGAGGCCTGCAAGACACAGGGCGCCCAGCAGCTCCAGCAGATGCAGGGTGTGACGATCGACGCCCAGAGCGTTGCCGAACAAGAGCCCCGTCGTGCTGCTTACCGGCACATGCTGTATCTGCAGGAACAGCAATCCGAACCCGAGACTGGCCGCCAGAACGAGACCGATCACGCTATCCCTGTGGCTTGCTGTCGCCGCATTGCCACGCAGATCGCCTTGCGGCTCCCACCCCAGAACGAGACCGGCCGCCACTGCGGAAAGCATCATGCCCCAGAAGGGCGTCATGCCGATCAGCGTAGCACCTGTCGCACCGGCAAACCCGATATGGGAAAGGGCATGTCCGGCAAAGCTCTGCCCGCGCAGCACGAGAAACCACCCGACGAGACCGCTCAGAACAGCCACGACCCCTGAGGCGAGAAAGGCGTTCTGCATGAACTCATAATGCAGCATCGTGCAGCTCCAGCATGGTGTGGCTGATCTGGAGCACATGATCGGCGAAAGGCCTGACAGTTTCGAGACCATGGCAGGACATGAGAACCGCCATACCCGTTGTCCGGCAACGCGTCCAGAGCATCGTGAGAATACGGTCCTGCCACGCGAGATCCATACCGCTCAGCGGCTCGTCCAGAACGAGAAGCGAAGGCGAATCGAGAAGGGCTTCGGCAAGAAACAGTCTCTGCCGCTCGCCGCCCGAAAGCTGGCTCAATGGCTGGCAGGCAAGGGTTTCGGCCCCGGTCAGAGAGAGCGCCTCATGCAATGCATGCCTAAGACCGCTCCCCCATGCTGGAAGGCCAAAACATGTGCCGCGCCACGATGCGGCAATCAATGAGCGACCGGTCATCTGCGGCGCGGGCAGGCGTCTGTCCTGCGGCATGTATCCGACCCTGCCTCGCGCCTTCTGCGGGGGGCTGCCGAATATCTCGATATATCCCACCTGCGGCTTATGCAGGCCAAGCAGGGCGCGCAGCAAGGTGGTCTTGCCATGACCGTTCGCTCCGGCCAGCACTGTAAAACTGCCTGGCGCAAGCGTCAGATCGGCGTGCTCGATCAGATGGCGCGCACCATGGGCAAGCGTCACGTCATGAAGAGCGATTGCAGGGACAGCCTCAGCCATGAACGCCAAGGGCCGCAGTCAGCCGGTCGAGCCGCGCTGTCATCCAGTCGCGCCACGAGACGCCGGGCACGGGGAATTCGTCAAACTCGACGATTGAAACCCCGGATTGCCGTGCAATCGCAATAAGGCGCTGCAGGGATGGACCGGTCATGGCTGGATTGACGACAAGAATTTTCACTGCCTTCTGTCGCAGAGCATCCTCCAGCCGGGCCACTTCCTGAGGGGCCGGATCGCTATGCGTCATCATGGCCAGGGCAAAATCAGGATCGATCACATCGAGCCCGAGCGCCCTGAAAACAGGGCCGCCCACAGGCTCGGCCACTGCAATCTTCATCCCGTTCGTCACAGGGCGCAAAGCCGACAGACGATGCTCGATGCCATCGATTGCCTGTCGATACTGCGCCTGCCTGGCCGCGATGGCCCCGGCTTCACCGGGCAGACGGTGCACAAGCTCGGCTGCGAGAGCATCCACGACGTCACGAATGGCCGCAGGGTCGTCGAAGAGGTGGGGATTGTCTCCATCCTTCAGTCCGACAAGCGAAACGGCATCGATGACATGACGCGCTTTATCGGGCTGTGCGGCAAGGAGAGGCGCAACCCAGTCATCGTAATGTCCGCCGGTCAGCACCACGATATTGGAGTTTGCAAGCGCACGCGCCATATCCGGTGTCACCTGAAAATCATGCGGATCGACACGCGGGGAAGTCAGGATACTCCGGGTCTCCACGACTGCACCACCGAGCCCGGATGCAAGCTCGCACCAGAGCGCTTCGGCACAGAATACGCGTATCCCCTCGGCCCGGGCCAATCCGGGCAAGGTCACCACACAAAGCAGGAAGAGCAGAAACTGGCGCAAAAAAGTCGCCTTTAGTTATATTATAACGACTGAGATACGCGATATAGAGGCGGATCTCTGGTCAGGACAAGCCGGAAAAGGAAATTCCCGATGGTTACCCTTGAGGCGACGACCGAACAGGATCCGTTCTCTGCCGAGACGCTGACGCTGCTCGACCGCGCGGCTGCCTTCTGTGCCACACGCGCCAGCCGGCTGACCGACACAAGACGGCTCGTGCTCGGCCTGATCCTGGAAAGCCCCAAACCCGTCGGGGCTTATGACATTCTCGATCATCTCAGGCGCTATCAGCGCAATGCCGCGCCGCCTACCGTTTATCGCGCGCTCGATTTCCTTCTGTCTCAGGGCCTGATCCACCGTATCGAGCGTATGAGCGCCTTCATCGGCTGTGCCCATCGTCTGGACTGTCACCACGGTCATGGCTGCGGTCACCGTGCGCAATTCATGATCTGCAGCGGATGCGGCGCAGTCAGCGAAGTCGAGGACAAGGAGATCGCTCTCGCCATCGCCACTGCCGCCAGCCGGATCGGCTTCAAACCCCATCAGGCCACCGTCGAGGTCGAAGGGCTTTGCGCGTCCTGCCAGCAAGGCTGACAAGGCACAGCCGATACCCGGCCCATGGCTCCCCCGAACAAGCGCCCCAGTTCTTTGCCGATTTCCGGCGGATCGCTTCGCTCACGTCCCGAGCGTATGGCGCGCCCCGTGCGCCAGCCCGAGGGGCAGGAGGACCGGCAGCCGGATCTGTTCGATTATGATCCCCCCATTCCACGCACCAGCCTCTCGCCTGAAGAAGCCCCCCTGCTTGTCGTAACGACACGCGCCTTCACCGATCGGGACAGGGAGGACGGATGGCTGTACTGCCTGGTGGGTCGTCATGAGGGTGAAACCCTTATGCAGAACGGACTGACGCTCGATGCGCGTCATCCGCTCTCATTCTGTACCCGCCCCGCCGTGATGGCCCTGCTTTCCTCGCAGGACGAGGAGAACGCCCATGTCGAGAGGGTGCTGCTGCGGGTGCGTCACCCCCATATCGCCCCGTGGCTCGAGACCGACCCCGATATGAGTGCGCAGCTAGGGGCTTCCTGCTATCTGCTGTCGCGACAGGTTGCGTCCGGCTAGTCCGGGCTGCGCTCACCCCTTCCGGTTTCTTTCATCGAGGATCACGCCATGGACGATATCGCCCTTGCAGAAGTCACGCGCGGCGGGCGCGTCGAATCCCTTCATCTCGGCCGCATTGCCGTCATGGACGATCGAGGGCACGTCGTGCAGGCGCATGGCGCCATAGACAGGCCGGTCTTTCCACGCTCGACCGTCAAGGCGCTTCTGGCGCTTCCTCTCGTCGAGACGGGTGCAGCAGAGCGTATGGGCCTGAACGATGCCGAACTGGCTCTGGCCTGCGCTTCTCACAATGGCGAGCCACGCCATGCCGAAACGGCCGCCTCGATGCTTGCCAAAGCCGGGCAGGACGTTGTCTGTCTGGAATGCGGTGCGCATTGGCCGACTTATGACAGGGCCGCCCAGGAACTGGCAGCGTCAGGTGCCCGCCCTTCCGCCCTGCATAACAACTGTTCTGGCAAACATGCCGGTCTGATCTGCCTGTCCATAGACCAGTCGCTCGACCCGCACGGTTATATCGACCCTGCCCACGCGGCACAGCGCCAGGTCACCGACGCGCTTGTCATGGCGACCTCAGTCCCACATAATGAGAGCAATCGTGGCTTGGATGGCTGTTCGATGCCGACCTATGCCATACCGCTTTCAGCGCTGGCCACGGGTTTTGCCCGTTTCGGTACGGGCAGAAATTTTTCATCCGGCTATGCGTCTGCCGCCGCGCGTCTGCGTTCAGCAGTCGCGTCCAACCCCTTCATGGTGGCGGGGAGCGGACGTTTCGATACGACATTGATGGCGCATTTCGGTAACCGAATCTTCTGCAAAATGGGTGCAGAAGGGGTGATGGTCGCCTCCCTGCCCGAACTCGGGCTGGGAATAGCGATCAAGACCGATGATGGCGCGAACCGGGCAGCAGAAGTGGCTCTGGCCTCGCTTCTGCTCGATCTGCAGGGGGCGTGCTGGTCCGACGCCGACCGCGCGGTGCTGGCCGGATTGTCGCATCAGACGATGAAGAACTGGAACGGACGAGAAGTCGGCACATTGCGTGCCGCCGGTAAAGGATAAGACCCGACAATGGCGACAGACACAGATGCCGGTAATACAGAAGGCGTATTGGCATCGGTTTTCGATGCGACAAAATTCAAGATCATCGTCATCGGCGTACTGGCGGCTCTTGCCGGCCTGATGTCCGGTCTGGATATCGGTGTCGTTGCAGGCGCACTCGATTTCTTCGCCAAGCAGTACAACGCCTCGACCTTCGCCCAGGAATGGGTGGTCAGCTCCATGATGGCCGGTGCGGCCGTCGGCGCCCTTGCCGCGGGCTGGATGGCGCATACTCTGGGGCGCAAGCGCTCGCTGATTGCAGGCGCCTCGATTTTCGTGATCGGCTCGATCGGCTGCGCACTCAGCTGGTCCAGTCCATCCATGATCACCTTTCGTGTGGTGATGGGTCTGGCCGTCGGTATCTCGGCTTTCACAGCACCGCTCTATCTGTCGGAAATCGCGAGCGAAGCCACACGCGGCGCCATGGTCTCGACCTATCAGCTCATGGTGACGGTCGGCATTTTCCTCGCCTTCCTGTCCAATACCTACTTCTCCTATAGCGGCGACTGGCGCTGGATGTTCGGCGTTGCCGCCATTCCTGCCGGCCTGTTCCTGATCGGCGTGCTTTTCCTGCCTTACAGCCCGCGCTGGCTGATCATGCAGGGACGACACAAGGAGGCCCGCGAGGTTCTGCTTTCCCTGCGTGAAGACCCGCTTGAAGCCGCAAAGGAAATCAAGGCTATCCGCGAACAGCTTGAGGTCAAGCAGCATGGCTTCGAGCTGCTGAAAACCAACTCGAATTTCCGACGCTCGATTGCGCTGGGCATCATGCTTCAGGCCATGCAGCAGCTCGCCGGCATCAACATCATCATGTATTACGCGCCGAAAATCCTCTCCAACGCCGGGTTCGATGCCACGTCGCAGATGTGGTGCACGGCCATTATCGGTCTGGTGAACATGCTCGCGACCTTCATCGCGGTTGGCCTTGTCGATAAATGGGGCCGCAAGCCCATTCTCTATATCGGTTTCTCGGTTATGGCGATCGGCATGGGGGCACTCGCCATCCTGCTCGGAACAGATATGTCGGGCGAAACCTCGAAATTCATCGCAATCTTCCTGCTGATGTTGTTCTGCACAGGTTTTGCAATGTCGGCGGGACCACTGATGTGGGTGCTCTGCTCCGAGATCCAGCCCATGCAAGGCCGCAATCTGGGTATTTCGCTTTCGACCCTTACCAACTGGATTACCAATATGGTCGTGGGAGCAAGCTTCCTGACCCTGATGAATACCTTCGGCACAGCTGGCACCTTCTGGCTGTTCGCCGGTCTGAACGCCTTCTTCATTGTCCTGACTTTCGCCTTCGTGCCTGAAACGAAGGGCATGTCGCTCGAAGTGATCGAAAAGCGCCTGATGAGCGGCGAGAAGCTGCGCAAGCTCGGCCGCTGAGCCCATCACAGGGCACATAATCTGGCCCAGCTCCCGGGAGAGTCCCCCTCTCCCGGTCTGAAAAACGGGTTTCAGAAGGCCGACTGCCTTTTGTCTTGGTAGGGCACGAGCACAGCCCTACCATCTGCCCCCACGCTGCGGCGTGGAATCCGGGAGAACGCTCCCCTTCTCCCTATCCGGGCTTTCGTGAAGTTTCTGCGAAACCCTGCGTCAAAGTCTTTCCGAAATGTAAACGGTAGCCGAGATTGAGGACTTCCTCATGCGAAGGCTGCCGGATCCATGCTCCATTTCGCCCCCTCTTCTACCGGATCGCTCATCATGCTGGCGATCTGCTTCGTGCTTGTATGTGTGTTTGAATTCGCCAATGGCTTTCATGACACCGCCAATGCCGTCGCAACCGTCATCTATACCAACTCGCTCAAACCGCGTGTCGCCGTGATCTGGTCGGGGCTGATGAACCTGCTGGGCGTTCTGCTGGGAGGCATCGCAGTTGCCTATGCCCTGGTGGAACTGCTTCCGCCCGATGTGCTTACGCCCCCCAATGGCAATCCTGCGGTGCCAATGCTGATTGCGCTTTTCGGCACGGCGCTGGCTTGGAATCTCTGCACCTGGTGGTTCGGTATTCCCAATTCCTCCTCGCATTGCACCATCGGTGCCCTGATCGGCATTGCGATAGGCGATTCATTTCTTCATGCGCGCGATCTCGGCCATAGCGTGGACTGGGGGCAGATCTGGAAAGTTCTGCGTGCGCTTGCCATCTCGCCATTGCTGGGCTTCTTTCTGGCGGGGCTGCTCTATCTGCTGATCCGCTTTGCGGTGAAGCTGCCCGCCCTGTTCACACCACCGAAACCGGGGGAAAGCCCCAACCCGGTTGTGCGTGTCCTGCTGATCCTGACCTGCACATCGGTCAGCTTTTCTCACGGCAGCAATGACGGACAGAAGAGCATCGGTCTCATCATGCTCACCATCATAGGCCTTATGCCTGCGACCTTTGCAATGAACCCGGATCATCCGACAGACCGCATTGCGCTGGCCCGGATGGCTCAGGAAGCAAAGCCCCTGATCGCGCAATACGACCGCTACAGCTTCAAACCTGATGCCCTTGCCTCGATAAACCGGCTCAGTGACGTCTCCAGGCCAGCCACGCCAGCGCAGATACGCGGGGATGTGTATGAAATCCTGTCGGGCCTGCGCGATGTCAGCGCCAATCCCGCATCTTCTGCCGAGGAAAAGCATACGAGCACCGGTCTGGCCAAGGCACTCAGACCCACAGTGGAGTATGCTCCCTACTGGGTGCGTATCCTGAGCGCTCTTTGCCTCGGGATCGGGACGATGGTCGGTTACCGGCGTATCGTGAAAACCCTCGGCGAAGGGATCGGCAAACAGCACCTTACTCCGGCACAGGGCGCAGCTTCCGAACTGGTCGGCGCCGGACTGATCGCCTCGGCAGGCTATACGGGACTGCCTGTCTCGACCACGCATATCATTACCTCCGGCGTAGCCGGCACGATGGTTGCCGCAGGATCGGGGATCAATATGCGCATGCTGGCCAAGATCGCTCTGGCCTGGCTGATAACCCTGCCGGTAACCATCACCGTTTCAGCGTGCGCCTTCTATGTTCTGAGCTGAACCGGCCTTTTGGACAGGCTTCGTCCCCCGGAATCACGTTTCTTCATCCTGTTACAAATTTTTCACCAACTCGTGAGCCGGCGAGGCGTTCGGCAAGGCGCACGATCAATGCGCGAAGGGGTGACGCGATGATGGCTTCTTTCTGGGGGCGGAGTAAGCGCAAGGCCTGCGCGGGTTGCAGCGCCGATGCGGGTTTCGATTTTCCCATCACTATGGCGTTCCAGCCGATCGTCGATCTCTCCACACGCCGGATCTTCGCGTATGAAGCCCTGGTGCGCGGCGCGGATGGAACAGGGGCGCAGCAGATTTTATCGCGTGTAACGCCTGAAAACCGCTATGCTTTCGACCAGAAATGCCGTGTGACCGCAATCACGATGGCAGCCGAACTCGGACTCGCCGAGCGCGGAGCTCTGCTTTCGATCAATTTCCTGCCCAATGCCGTTTATGAACCGAGTGCGTGTATCGGCACCACGCTCGAAGCGGCTGAGCGCGTCAATTTTCCGACCGGGAATATCCTGTTCGAATTCTGCGAAAACGAAGCACTCGATACCGAGCATCTTCTGCATATTCTGCGTACCTATGACAGTATGGGGTTCAAGACGGCCATAGACGATTTCGGTGCTGGCTACGCAGGTCTGAGCCTGCTGTCGCGTTTTCAGCCTGATTACGTCAAACTCGATATGGAGCTGGTGCGCAATATCGATACAACACCGGTCAAGCAGGTCATGATGCGCCACACCATCGCCATGCTCGACAATCTGGGCGTAACGCCAATATGCGAAGGAATTGAAACAGCCGAAGAGGCCAGCATCCTCTCGGAGATCGGCATCTCGTTACAGCAAGGCTACATCTATGCCCGGCCGGCTCTGGCCACCCTGCCCGTGGTACATTGACCTACCGGACAACATCTACAAAAATAAAACTTCTATCCATACATCGCGAACTCAGTACAAAATCCAAAATTATGACTTTTTCTTATAAAACAATTTATAGTTAACATTTTATATAGGGTTATTTCTTATAATAGCAGATAAATCGGCAGGATAACCGACCCCTGTATATCATGATCCCTCATCACTCGATCGATCCGACTTCATGGCTGGATAATGATTTTCTACTCCAGTACCGCATCTACAGATCAAGCACATATATAGTTTTTATGATAAAATAATGGTATGTTGATTTCAAATATCCAATTTTTACAAATCATCGTGCATTTTACATAACTAAAAGCTAAATTATTAACATTTGTTACTATAGCGTGATCTTTTTATTCATGATTAATTGAGAAAAATTTCCTGAATGGATTCTCTCAATGTACGATCTGACATCCGGAACCAAAACTCCGTACTCCAATGGTAAGGTTTATAATCTGGACGGCGGCTCTCTCACCATGTCGGCCGCAGAAGGCAAGTCCGTAACACAATATGCAGAAGCGTATATCGGTTCTGGGTGCACAAAAAATACAAGTTCAATAGATATAGATTTCAAGTCCTCATCAGCCTTATCCTCCCCGAACTGCACTCGAACGCTTCGAATCTATGGTACAGTAACAAAAGATATGATTGTTACTTTCAACCTATGGCCATATGGTGGCGATATCGCTGTAAATGCCTTTTTCGACGGCGCCACGACGACAATCTCGTTTACCGCGACTTATAAGTTTACCGGAGCAAAGACAGTCATCAATCTTGTATTCGATGGCAACCCATACCGACTACCCTATGGTGAGCAGATAACCATGGCTGATTATACCGGCGGGATGAATGAGTTCGTCCTCGGCACCCTTACGACGACGCCGTGTTATCTGCCTGGCACGCTTGTTGCCACG
>CAJQZM010027474.1:0-44868 GCA_907164665.1 Colias nastes | reverse complement strand
AAAATTAAAAAGGAAGAATCAACAGTCAACCGCATAATATCAAACAAAATCAAACATTGATTTAATGTTAATTGTAACGTTGTTTAATTTGAGTACAAAAATACATTTGCTGTTTGAAAGAAAATATAGCAAGGAAAGAGATTTGCATATCCTAAAACGTTTATGAAAGTAAAAAAAGGAAATAGAGCTTCTAAAATACAATAATACCAACTCTAAAAATGGCTTTAGCACAATGAAAACAAAACGTGGCTAACGTAGAAACTATATCATCATAGAATATAACATTTAGATAGCCTCTTATAAAGTAGAACAAATAATAATGGAATTTTAGATAAAACTTATTAATGCTGAATATAATAGATTTTTATAAATATTTGTTAATAGTATTGACTCTACATTTTCACATTAAGTTATCTAATCACTTTTTTCTGTTGGGTTTTAACGGTAGACGGACCCGCACAAACTTTCACTGTTATAATATTGGATACGTTATTTATATAGAATCATCACACAAAACACCAGCCAAGACCATTCGCAAAATGTAATAATAGTGTAAATCTCGAACATTATCAGACGGTCAGTCGGCAACAGATGTTCCGACCGTAAAACAAAGCCAGCCCGGAGACAGAACGGAATATATTACGTGAAGTTGCGGATCCATTCTGCATTTATGGTCTACCAATATGCTCTAACAAGAAGATTTAAACTTTGATGCAAAACTGATGCAAAATATTAGTCGAACACACACATGTAAAGCCGCACGAACGCACACATTAACAACGAACATAGTATACTTACATTGTTTTAAACTTTTATGAAAAACCAACGCAAAATATGACTGGAAATCATACATGTATGCCGCACGCACACATTAACAACCAATATACATTGTACATGAGACACTATATAACTTAATTAGTTAACTTTAATAGACGTAGATTTAATTAATGTCATATAATATTTGATAAACTAATTTAACGAGATTGTTAATATTCATAGAACATTTAATTTGATTACAGTACTAAATAAATTTAATAAAAATCAAATTATTCGAGATGTATGACACATATGAAATTTGATGGAGATATTGATGAAACAATTAAAAAGTATACTTTGGTTATAACATGTACATATAGGCATAATATTTATTGGCAAGCAATAAACTATGAATTATACATAATACAAGAGAGTGTCTAATTGTTTTCGATTCTTGAAAATTTTTATTGTGAAAGTTCCTATTCTTTTAAATCTATTTTTATTGGCATTTTGCAAATCTAATTCTACATAGGCTATTTTAAAATGAAAATTACACGAATTGTATTGAAGTATAACTCAAACATTATGCTATTGCGTTCTTAGGCAGATCGCATCGCTAATAATAAATACGATGTTATTAAGGATTCTTAACAATCTTCTTTATTTCGTTTTATTCTCCCTTCCATTAATAATTAATAGCTACCCTTAATTGTTTAAGAGACATCCGAAACATTGCAAACAGCTTTGAATCGTAAGACTATTGTAACTGGGTTGAAATTGGAAGTATAAAAATCTAATTGGATAGCATCATGACAACGATGTTCCCAATCTCCTACGTGATCGGGCTCGCAAAAAAGTGATGGGTTAGATTAACAAACTCTGCATTTTGTTACGACAATCTTGCAAAATCCCAAATTGAAGGTATCTATGCTATTACTGTTATCTTTATTACTAACATTAAATGTGTCGCGTTTATCCCTAATGTTTTTAATTCATTAAACTCATTATGTAAATGGGTAGGTTCATAGTTTTAATGGAAAGATAACGATATGAAATTCATAAACATTTTGTTAGTTTAGCACGGTTTATTAAACGTTGCATGGGTTGAATTTTATTATGGTATTGATTTTGATATCTTTTCCTCAGCCACTATTGCTCTCCAGACTCTTTTGTTGCCAATGGTCCATTCAGGTCTGCAGATTCTCTGCGGAATTTTAAAAATGTCGATTGTAAAGTAATCCAATCGGTGAAAATAGACAAACAAAATTCACACTATAAATATAAATATGCAACCTCAAACAGCCTAAAACTCTTTTCATTAAAATAAATATATAGTTATCTATTTTTTTAATTTTATTTCATTAACACTGTCGCTTCACATTTTGGTAATAAATACTTAATTATTATTTTGGCTGAAACAGTATAAATAAATAGAGGGCAATGTCATTTTAATTATATGTTACTGCGTAAAACAATATTAAACCTACCCTGTGATAAATAATAGAAATGACGTGAAAAAGTATTTTCTTAGGTTCGTAGTTCGTACGAAGCTTAAATGCACTCAGATAATGTGTGAGTCTTAAGCCAAGGTTCTCTTTCTACTTTGCTTTTGTGCTATTTTCCAGCTCTGGCGACTTAAAATAACGTACGTAAAGGCTTTTGTTTTCTAAATTTATAATACAGGGCACTTTGGTAAATGTACACTAAGCTCTATGTTTGTCGTATGTATGTATAAAACATATTACTACGATTAATTAAAAAAAATCCTTAAGCTTTTAAAACTTTTTACCGATTAAAAATAATAACAATTAATAAAAACAGCTTTGCTTTCAGTGTATTTTAAGCTTAAAAAGCGCTCCAGGCGTTGTTAAATTAAATTTACTTTCGAGACAACATTAAAAAGCTATCAAGGTCTGATTCTAATCATTTTAACGTTTTAATTATTCATGTCATCACCTTTAAGATTAATAAGTTTCATTTCTAAGCTTTAGTATAAAGATGAGGATAAGAGAGTGAGGCTTAGACTAGACTAAAATTAAAGTACATTTCTTTTTATACTAGACGAAGTATAACAGATTGAAATATCGTGAAGAAACCGATAAGCTCCCGCAAAAAACCGAAAAGTACGATGGCATGTGACATCCACTACATTATATACAATTAAAAAATATACCTTTGATAAATACAGCAAAATCAGATGAAAAAACTTATAATAAATAGCAGTTAAGTTGTACGCTTTTCCTCGGTTTCTTTGAAAAGTTGTCGCTGAAAGAAAAAATTAAGTTGGACCCCGGGGTGAAGTTCTTAACCCCCGTCTGTCACACGGAACTTTTACATGCTGAAGTTTGCGTAAATAACATTAAACCGTGTTGGTAAGTCATTGCTTACGTACACGGACAAATGTAGCTCAAGTAGTTCCCAGTTAGTACAGGAAATATAAGAATTCTTTTGTTCGATTTTATTTTTCTCCATTATTAAACTCAAATAAGAATACATAAAAATCAAGCATGCATTTTATTGAACTCTCCTTATTCTCTATTGTTAAATATTTTATGACCCAATAGAAGCCCAATAGTATATTACGGAAAAGAAGCATATTTATTTTATATTCCAAAAAGCGAAGAGTTTTCATTTACTACTGTCATTTTATCCATAAGATATCCAAGAAATTCTTTAACGGATTCTTTTGATGTCCAGAAGACACGGCTATAAATAATCAAAGAAATGATAATAGAAGCTGAAAATAGTACAGTCAATCCTAAACCCAATTACCAAGAGAATATAGGCTTGTCTATTACATAGTTATGTGCTATAATTACTGTAAATTGGGTCCAAGATGCTGATGCGAGGAATGTTAATTCGACGTGTGACATTCTCTGTCACCTGACCGATAGTTTACCTTCGCTAGTAAATCTCTTGCCATTACACATGTTATCTATATTACACGTAGTTTGACTAGGGATGAGTCATGCCATTAATTTTGTATTTTGAATCGTATTTCAGTATGTTTAAGGCTAATTATTGCGAAACAAAATATTAAATTGTAGTAATAAGTCAACATATACCTATATTTGTGAATGAAGTGAAAAAGTTAGAACTGGACAGTTTTAACAATGTTATAACTGATACCCCAATAATAATATTATTCAATACTAAAATTAATGTATTTATTATGGTAAGTATTTGGACGTCCCTCTACTTGTTGTAGAGTCTATATAATACAGACAACAGATCGTTCGTAATTGGCTAAATAACAATTAATACGGTTAGTAAATTGACTCATTAATATCAAATATATCAATATGCAAGCACATATTTTATAGCCAACATGATCTATTTATAAATAAAACATACCATTTTCCATAATACAAAAAAATGGTCAATTATTTAAGCCTCGCCTGCATTCTGAAATAATTTTACTGCGAAATGGGAAATGATATAACTCACTGTAACTTTCGTGCAAATATTTTATTATTAATTACGTAGCCTTATATTTAATAAACACGAAAACACGAACTTTATAATATTCGCAAAATATGTAAAGGTCGAAGCGCCCTACCTCGGCGATAAATAATGAACATATTACATGTTATTTTATACCCAACCCGTATGACGTATGTATATTAGTCATACGTGTTACTTTATATTTTAACGTAATTATCTTATTTTCGTAAAAAGGAAAATACAGAGAGGCATTGTTTTATTAGGAGAATACATCATAAAACAACGATTTACAAAGGAATAAAAATGTAGCCACCTACCTAGCAAAAGAGAAATAATTGTAATACAAACTGAGTTAAAAATCACTCTTACAAACTAAACATCGCTCTATGACTATCTAGATTGTTTTATGATAAGCTGCCAGTGCCACGTATGATGCATCTCCTAATATGTAATTTTTCGCAGAAGGGCTATTTTATTTTTAAGGCAAAATCTGGCCATGATGGACCCCATATTTTGCTATTTTTATATTTTATAAAAAACGACAAGTGATTATTTAATAACTATGAATTACTTCAAAATTTGTCAAATTACATATCCCAATAAAAATCTTTCATTCATTTCATTCTAGACTCCTTCACCCTCGTACGCATACTACGCGTACTACGGGTACTACGTGTACTACGCGTACTACGGGTACTACGTGTACTACGTGTGCTACGTGTACTACGTGTGCTACGTGTACTAACGCTTACTTACGCGTACTACGGGTACTACGTGTGCTACGCGTACTACTTGCTGCTTGTCTAAAGCTGCACTCTACAGAATATAAAAAAGACGATATTAATTTAGTTACGTTATTGCTGGCTCCATCATACAAAACAAGATTAACTTATTCATTTACTTATTTTAATTTACGTTATGTCTACATATTCTCATTCAATACTAATACTAAACCTGCAAAACGCTTCAATACAGCGTTTACAAGTTCATGTACAAGCTATTGAGATGTTTTAATTAAAGCTGTCATGTTGAAACCCATTGACCACCCATTGACAATGTTCACACAAGGTTCACACAACCAATCTATGATCTGTCGGGATGAAAATAAAATTGATTGACAGCATAAAATCTGTTCAGTGTAAAATTGCATACCGTAACCTGACGTCGTAACTGCAGCATTTAATGACATTTCCCTCGACATTTTCGTAACTACGAGACAAAGAATTCGATCGCAAGCCGGTATTCGAATTCCCGTTTAATTAATCGAGAAATTTTGAAGAAATTCCTTTAAAATAAATGTAGGTACCTACTATGATATTTTAGTTGCGCTTTTGTCACAAAATAATTATTTAAACTGAATACTGGTAACACAATCTCTGTAACATATATAAAATATGTATACATAATGGTATAATATTACAAGAATCCCCTTGATACGTTTAAAACAAGTAACTATTAAGTATTCTTTATGTACGTGTTATCTTAAAATGGGCATGGTCTGTGTTTTAAAATCAAAGAAAACAAGGAGAAAACAGTCAAATCATTTATTGTATTACGATATCTATGCAATCCTTTATTATAATTTAAAATAAATCTCGCTCCAATAATAATATGGGTACAGAAAGCATTGCACTAACGAGAAGTAAAGGTTGAGCGAACTTCAAAGCAATAATAGAACGACTATGCAAAATTATAGGCAGACAAGCTGTTCTTGATCTGCGCTCGATTTTTTACAAGTACAAAGTAAAAAGCATTTTTATATCGCGGAGTTAGCACTAAACAACTGTCTTGACTGTGACATCGTTCATCTAAAGGCCAGCAGCCGCTTTGGTTGAAAAATAGTATATTTGTGTCTCCATTCATCTGGTAGTGTGTATCTTTTAAATTACTTTTTATAAAATGCACTGATTTTGTTCTATAGGTATTATTCATGTTAGAAGTTCTTAGCTAAAGTTACTAAAGAAAGTGTGACAGTTTTTGAGCTATCCAATATAAAAGTACGATTCACGATTGGTTAATCAAACTTCCTTACAATTTGTCAATACGTTTTTGCTGTTCAAGCCTATTCACGATCAAATTCTACATCCTACTTTCACGATCATTAATAACACTACACTTCTCTAGATTAAAAGGCTGGTAAAGTTTCCAATCAACACTTTAACGCTATAGTTTTACTCGGCTGGCTTGACATTTGAAAATAATGTGGTCTCGATCGATGCACCGACTTCCCAAGTGTGGCCAAGCGCTTGCCACAACGATTTATTGACTGCACCCGTGGTCTATTGTTCTATTACTTCTTACTGGAAACTGAGGTAATGCTATAGCGTGTATTTGAAATAAAATGTTCCTTATTTCGAGCTCTAGTGCGCTTAATTTAATAAGTACGTGGGATTGTGAACATTGCTATTTTTATTTTGTTAAAGTATTAAGTTAGCAACTCACTTAATTTAAGTAAGTACCTATTTGGTATAAAATAGGTACTCGTTGTACACATGAACGTTGTACAAATCTGTTTTTATTCTCTTGCGTGTTCTCGTAAATGTTACTATTATCATTACTAATAATAAATATCAATATAAATGAAAAAATATCAATAAGAAAGAAGGCTCTAAAAGGTTTCCTTTCAATACAATACAATTATTTAAATCAATATGTTCAGTCACGTATTCGCATACCATAAAGGAAGCAATACGAACTATGTCAAAACGAATACTACGCGATATAAAATAGACACGATACCTAAAAGTATGCTAAAAGTAAACGATCTCTACAGTATTGAACAAGTGAAGAAAAATCCTAGTGGAAAATGTGATACCTTTCAAAAGATAACTCGATTCTCTACACGTTCTTGGTGCTATTTTGTAAGGAATAGAAATGCGGGTTACAGTGGAGCATTGCCAACATAACAAGCGCAAAGTTTAACATTTCAAATCTTATTGAACGCAGCTGAAAATTTTCCCGCCTTTTTGGGCGAGTGTTGCCATTTTGATAATTATTTCGCACCCCGTGGGAATGCTGAAAATGATATCGGATTTTGCTAGACATCTGGAATAATTTAAATGACATCATTTTAAGCCCATTATTGATGTAATTGCTCCATAATTCCCGTAAGCGATAAAATTAATGTTGCTACACTCAATGTGAAAATGTTAAAATAATTAATTTCAAGTATTATAATATTAAAAAGAGCTTCTAAACTCATGTTTCCTAATATTTTCCGTTTTAAAAAAAATTAAATTTGAAAGTAATCCCACCACCAAACGACTCTATAACCTATAAAATACCAAAGCTTGCCCAACTACGGTACCATATTTAAGGCAAGCGCTTTAATCCTGACAAGTTGGGCGCATAAAATATATTTTTAAAACTATAAAACGGAAGGTTCGACTTGTTAAGAAACTACTTTTCAGCGAATGTAGATGCGGCGTATTTGCATAAATTTATTCACTCAAAGCTTAACTGAACACTATTTTGCATTAATGGTAAGTGACGTAAGGCTCTATTACTTGCGGTGATGGAAGTCTTAGCGAATTGCTAATTATATGTAGGAAAAATTATGTTATGAAAAATAGTATGATATTTTGCATACTAAGAGTTATTCAATGTTATTTGCCTTTATATATTTTTAATAATAATTATATGTTGACTAATATTATGTAAACATAGGAAAAACTTTATTCTGATTTTCTATTTCACGAAACATTAACTATCATAATATGTCTAATAGCTACACCCACATAATATTATGTTTATATAGATACATGATACAACAAATATTTATTAAGCAAATAGTTCTGAGCTTGAACTTTAATGTTAAATAAACAGATGTTCACTAAATATTGTTAAATTGAACTCTTACGTCCCTCCATCATCACTAAATACTAACTACTAACACAGACTAATAATAATATACTACGTATACAACTACTAATGATAGTCTTAATCTGAGTGAATTTGTCGAATTTGAATGAAACTCGTATTTACTTTGTAACCAATTATGCTAATATTTAAGACAGACATCTAATAGATAGCTATTTTATTTAATGATAATAATAAAAAATAAAATTTAAAAACATAAAGTGCATTCACATGTCTTATACATTACATTTTTTCATATAAAGAAGTTATCTAAAATATTTCCTTTCCTTCGACTCCTTGTAATCAGCCTACACTGATTACTACAAGTAGGTACATCGTAGACATTTATTAATTTATATTAATTACCAACGCACTGTGAACATAAAAATAGTGATATTTAAACAATCATATCGAGCGTAAACAAACGTTTTTTTTTGTTTGCATAAAATTCGAAATAAATTGGCAGTTGTCAAAACAAAAATAAAATTAATTGCTTATAAATTGGATTGTTATGGCGTGAGTTATGCGTCAATTACAAGAGTGTGTTAACAAAAATCAATACGTTATCGAATAATTTTAATCTCACGTTATAAATATTTAAAAAATAACTATTAAATACGAGTAACCGTTTCAAATGTGAAATTTCAAATAAAAATAAATGCGTTGATCCGCTGATTGCATATACCTAAGTAGAAAAGAGATATATATATAGAGCATAATATTATAATTTATTTGAGAGCAGCGTTAATCTAATAATAGAAAAAATAAATAATAAGAACAGTCTTAATTTTATAAATATTTTGTAATCGGGTACCTAACCCTTTGGTAATATTAGATTATTAATAAACCACATATCAAACTAACAATCATGAAAAAAAATACATGTCATGTGAAAAGATAGTTTTTTATTTTTCTGATTATAAAATTTTCAGTCACGATAATGTTATTTACAGGAGGTTTGTTTATGTACCTATATAAAAATAATTCGATGAGTGCTTTCATGTTCGATTCAAACTAGTATATACTACGAAATTTTGTAAGAACGTATGGATGTTTGTTACTTTTTCACGCAAAAGCAACTGACCGGGATATTATGAAAATTTGTACAGATATTATAGTCTGGATTAGTACATTGGCTATTTACGTGAGTAAATAACTTAATAGGTGCTACGCGAGTGGCGCCGCGGGTCCAGCTAGTTAAATATAATATTTATCTCTCTATTGACACATTAAACTAAAAGTATGCATAGTATGAAATTCAATTCAAACTGGACCAACGATAATATTTGCGGCTTAGTTAAACTTCTATTACCGTAACTACCTAAACTGGTCCGTTTAACGATGTTATAGTCTGAAACAGTGAAGCGTTTCTCTTTAGGTCGTAAATTAAATCGCAAATAAAGTCCGTGGTAGGCTTCCAGCCAGTTAGAACTGTACATGAATAAAGTTTGTCCGCACAGCTTTACAATCTGAAGTGATTAAAATTATATGAAAATTATGTTAAAGGGACATATTTTCTCACAAGTGGACTATATGTATAAATTATAACTGGTCAGTAATGCGTATAAGTGAAGTCCCATGTCCCCATAAGGGGCAGATGCATTATCCATACATCTGTTTCACTGATCGATTTTTCTTTAGGGACAAGTAGGTGATCAGCCTTATGTGTCCTGCCAGACCGAGACATTTTTTTTATTCGTCTCCACCGGGATCGAACCCAGGACCCCTCGGTTCTACGCTCACGCGTCAACCACAGACTGTACCAAGGAGGCGGTCAGTAATGCGTATAGTATTCTGTATTGCATTATTATCTGTGTAAATACGTTATCAATTATCAATGGAAAGTAATCGAAACGTTTTTCTTAATATTTTTTGTAATTTTTAACAGTTCTCAAACGTGTCAATAATAGGAAGATAACAAAATATACCTATTACCTATATAATAATCTTAACAACCTCTGTTCGATTGATATTTTTGGTTTTATGGCATTCAAATGCTTTATAAATATAAATTTATAAAGAATAGAAAAAATTCGATCACAAGGCGGGACGAAAGCTTTATAAATTTAAATCTCTGTTCGAGCTTAGAACCATGCATACTCTCTATATATATGTTACCGGAAATGTATGAAATCAAGGAATTGTATACAATTCCTAGGAAATGTGTACAATTCCGATACCATTTAGGAAATGTATAAAATATTGTTTAAAAAACTATTTAATGCATGCATATCCTAGGAAATGTATAATCTTCCTAGGAATTGTATACAATTCCAATATCGTATTAGGAAATGTGTAAAGTAAATGCTTTCTGTAATAAAACACGTTGAATCGGGTAACAGTCATACCGTAAAATTGTAATAATATTATGTTCATATTATTATCTTACTAATTAACATTTTAAAAATCAACTATCTAACTTTTAACGTAAATATCACAAAATCAACTTATATTTATTCTTATAAAATCAAATTTTCATTTTGCAAGTAATCAGTCCCCTCGTCCCGCTGTCCTCGCGTATATTTGGCGCAGTCGGATTGTACAATCCGCCGTATTACATTACGGCTAGCTGTTTTAATATGCCGAAAATTCGTCTTTTTCCAAAATTCTACAAAAAGACGGTCGCGAGCCGACGGAGCCCCACTTCGTGGGGCTCCTATTTCTGTGTAGTTTTAAAAAACACGAACCTAACCTAACTCACCCCCTTATCTAAACCAAAAATTTCTGATTACGAATTATCGGCATAGTTACTACAAAATGCCGACCGTTTGTAAACGGCCAGATTATATACAATTTGCCTGCGACATATCAATATCTTAAATGTTTTACATTTTCGATAGCTATTTAGGAAATGGATTTCCTAGGAAATGTGTATAAAATAATTTATTTCACACATTTCCGTACGATTTTAGGAATTATATACATTTCCTAGGAATTGTATACAATGACGGATTACATACATTTCCGGTAACATATATAATACGTTGTTAAAATATATTTTCTCCACAGCTTAGCTACAATAATTCTCGGTCACGTGTGAAGACGGAAACCACGAATAGTATAAATTTCCACTTAAGGCCAATAAATTGGGGTAACGAGCGTTGAGTGTGGTGCGGACGGCGTGTAAAATGTGATAGATATATAATGTTACTACATAATAGGTATTATATACTTATACGTATGCCCTTTAATAGAAATTGCAATAATATCTATTGAAGTGAAACTTCTTAAGGTGCGTTAAGAGTAAAATTTCAAGGTCGCGTCATGGCAATACCGTCACCTCATAGAGTAAGGCAATGATTTTGGTATCTTACCAAAGAAGTCTCATGTGCTCGGCACACACGCTCTTATTTTTAAACGTCATGTAACCGCATCAAATGTTTTTAGAATAGTCAAGTCGAATGGAGAATGAGGACACGTTCTTGAACAGATTTCATAGAAATCCTGAATATTACCTATATTATTTCTTTATTATAAATGAATTCAAATAGCTTACCTTTTCATTAAAAATTTAAAGAGTTGTTTGTAATGTTAGTTTTTGGGAGATAGGTATACTAGAGACTAGTACTCTTTGAAAATTACGTAGTTTATTTCACGTTTATCTACTCTATGCTGTATTTTAAGCTTCTATAACCTTCATACATTTATGAAAACTACAAAGATTCCACTATCACGCAAATAAACGGTAGCAGTCAATATGAAAAGTGTATTTGAATAACGTGCAAATTTAACTCCGTCTTGAACTAATGTGATTCTATTAATGCATTTCGCAAGTTATAGAGCTCAGTAATAATTCTATTTCCAAGCTGTACCGGGAATGTTGGAATTCTAGAAATATAAATGTATATTGCGCAGTGCTTTCTCCGCTTTTGGTTTAGATGGTCACAGGTCATTGTTATATCTGCTTTGATTCGATTTTGTTTTATCAGATGAAATAAATTTAATAGATAATATCGAACAAATACGAAAGAAGAAAGCAAGAAAGACATTTGATCTTAATAAAAATAGTAGCTCTAAGAAAACTGAAAAGCTCTATAGCTACCGGCCTTTTAGAGAAAAATCCTGATTTTAACCAAAAATTCATGTTATAACGTAATATTTTTCATTGTATTAATAGGTACTGAAGGGTTGGCATATTATTATATGTGTCTAATCACTATTGTTGCAGTGTTTTCGGCATATTGCATTAATGCTATTGTTGTTTTTCTTGAAAGGGATATTGTTATGACAGCCCATATCAGCATTATAAGTTATAACATTCACAATGCTTTATATATTTTCTCAATATAAATACTGAAATGTCCGTCTCTGACCGCGGAGAAGTAAACAAAACGTACTCATACGGGTCAGCACGTTTATACGTACGAATTTGAATTTTTTATGCCGACATTTGCATGTGGTTTTATGTTCTTTGGTATAAGAACGCGATAACGTTTATGAGATTTTTCTACTTTATTGCCTCCATAGTAATTCATGCATCTTCAGACTGGCTAATATGGTTTGGAGAAAATTTTGCGAATATTTAGTAAGCCGGTTTTGTGTGCTGGTCGCTCTTATGAAAATAACTTTGTAATAGAACGCAGCAAAATCTGTTAGATTTTTATTTATAGATACAACATCGCTATCTAAATAATTCGTAATAGATGGAATAATAATAAAGCGTAATTAATCAATCTATTTTGTTTTTGCTATGTCGAATACCAAATTCTCACCCATCATATTTATTACATACTAGTTTAATTCAACAGGATTAGCGTCACTTTTTTCGTTTTTTCGTTCTGATGGTTCGCTTGTATCACTGAAGAGGACTCCCAGTTGCCCGCTTTTAAGGGGAAAAGGGATAAGGAAATAATTAAACACGGACGGAATGGACAGAGAACGGTGATGAAAATAAAACGGGCCTCCGGCTGTGTCACTTGTCTCACGAAACACTCACATTCACATGCGACTATGAATTTCACGCCAATCTTCTGTGATACCTTCAACAACTCGTGCCGAAGCGTGTTGAACTTGCTCCTCCCAAGTTATTGAATCGATATTATTCTATATTACTTTAAATTAAAACTCAAACTCAAACATATATTTATTCAATTAGACTTCATCGAGAAGCACTTTTCGTCATTACATATTTTTAACATTTACCACCGATTCGGAAAGTAGCATCTACGGAGAAGAACCGGCAAGAAACTCCATAGTTGCTCTTTTAAATCATGTCAGTACCTATTACAATTTAATTTTACAAAATATGTAACTACATATTATATTATCTTAATATGCCAAAGAACAAGAAAAGCTTTAACTAATATCCATTATCGAGCGTAATGTACAAAGTGTAGGTTGATATCATTATTTCACAAATTGATTTTAAATCAAGAATAACTTTAGTCTCGTCTAGTTTATAGACTCACAATTTAGTGCTCCAAAATTGTTTTAAGCAAAATGTCACAAAGGATTTTCTAAAATATTCATATCAGGCAAAACTTTGGCTATGTTTACACAACTAAGCAATTTAATTTTGTCGTTCAGAAGCTTTATCGTAAAATATAATAATCGGGCTTCAGATATTATTAGGTCCTGAAATATACTTTTAGTTTATTGGCAATTGACATTCTGGGTTATAGGATTTAATTCTAAAAGGATAAACGAAACCTATAATATTTTCTGCTATGTATCTATGTTATTATTATTCGTTTATGGTTAATAAACTCATAACCAAAATAAATTACCTTGTTGGTCTATTCCACATATAACTACGAAAATATTGAATAGGCGGTATATCCGATAGTTTGTTGCGTACAACATTAAATTGAAATAGGTAAATACAATGAATGTTTTGTTAAACAATTATATTTGACATAAACGGTTGTCCATTGCAGTGAATAAGTCAGCATTCTAGGAAATTAAATAACTTTCCTTTTCCAGTATCTATATGAAAAAATCATTTCGCTGCTGTCTTGCTCAGATAAACTCAAACGAGTCTGAAATAAACAATTCAACCATAAGCTTTTTATTTTCTCTTTATCAACTGTAAGAAATTCAATCTTCGTTATTTTACAAGAACTCTTTGAAATTAAAAGCACAATTTCATAACAAAATGCTGTGCAAACGGATAAATATTGACGGTACCTACGTGTTGTTCGTGTGCCGAACGAACTTTCTGTAACTTTGCCTCCCTTCATCGGAACATATTAAAACTTAAAATCTTTTCACTTCACAAAATATTTGTTTTAAGAATAAAACAAATATTTTGTGAAGTCAAAGATAAAATAAGAATATTTAAAACTTGCTTTGAATCCTCTTAACCTGTATATTATTTTATCATTCAATTACTGAACTGGGAAATTTCAAACAGAGTAATTTAGTTACAAACTACGTAAGCTATGGAATCTAGCCTATTGATATAGACTGATAATCCTACACCTACATGCTCTAGTCTACATTCTCTGATACAATAGTAATGATCGTTAATTACTAGGCGAATTTGTAACGCCACGTCTTTGTCGTATGTAATACCGCCTATAACAAAGACTATTCATATACCGAGGCATAAAATTACAGTAGAATACGAAATTATCAAATTTATATTCAACTATCAACTGGCGCTTCGCTTCGATTTTACTAAAGAAATAATAAGTCAATTATTACGTTCCTGAAAACGTGCGCATAATAGAAGCATTGAGATATACATATGGAGACGACACCGCCTACATCACTTATGTTCCGCTCAACATAAGCCATATGGCCAAACTGCACTCAGTCGCTTTAGCGCGATGGTCGTGTTCATGTCTTGTTTGTTTTATAGCAAAAAACCATGAAACTCATCAAATATGCCCTCGAGTGTGTTACGATATTGCACTAATAATTCAAGTAATGCGGCAAAGTGCAAAGAAATAACTTTTCATCGGTAATTAACTAGATAATCATTTTTAAAACTTGGTTCGAGCAAAATTTTTGGCGGGCGTCATTTTGCGTCATTTGTCATAGACTCAAAATTTAAGAAATGTCATTTGGTATGAATGATGTTTAGATAGTAATATTACATTACATTTTCGTCATTACATGACGTAAATTTTTATTGTGGAAAATAATAATTTTACACATTTAGAAAATATTGTACTGTGGATATTATTTGAAAAAAGGTTAAAACATGAAAATATGAAAATAAATTACATACCTACGTATCATTTCTTTTTGTTACATTAATTGGTTTTAATTGAAAAGTTTTTAATTGATAAGTTTATTAATAATTTATTTATTAGATTAATTATACCTACTAACTATTATACCTACGTATCAATTATTTTTTTGTTACATTGATTGTTCTTAATTGGTAATAGGCAGAATATTTAGGAATTTTCGCCTCTATGGCGGTGAGTCGATGATATCGCTTAATCTATGACTCACTAGCCGCCCCGCGCCGCCGCGCTTGGCGCACAGATTTTCTTCGTGGTGTCTCCTCTATACGTAGTAATATTAGCTCAACAATGAATAGAAGTTACAATTGCGATCTTCGAGAGCTATCATGAAATATGCACATTTGATCTTTAATAAAACGCTGTAAGGAATACGAAGACACTTAAAAAGTAACGTAACTACATTTTTCTTATTATAAATCAGACAACTTTAATAAGTATTCATATTATAGTTTCCAAAACAATCTCTAAAAAGATTGTAGAATTTTCTGTACAATAAAGTTTTAGAGGCTCAATTTAGGTAATTCAACGATCAGCAAACTCGCTCCAAATTCTGAAATTCTGTCAAATGCACTTGCATTACTTAATGTAGCCGCCAAGAGTAGGATAGTCTGTTGAAATTGCAACTAAATTGCCAAATGTCACATCCATAGAGCAAATGAAATCCTAGAGTTGTCCGTTTATGGATTCACTTGGATTTGCTCCAATAAGAAGTGTGCGCTATGATGTTTTCTTAACGACTCAATCTGGAGACAGCTTTGTATATGGCAGTTTCAAAACCGCGTATAATGAATGCGCTTAAAATAGCTGATGTTTAAAAAACGCGCCGTTTCTTTTCAATAACACAATAGGTTTGGATCGAATTAAGTACTTAACACATTCTATGTAAATGCATAATATATTCTATAACTTATTAAACCATGTGAATGGATCCATCATCGACTTTTCCTTATAATTTTAACAAGAAATTTGTTGAAATTACACAATTCGATATGATATAGTCGCTAATGAATAGCATACATGCAAATTCACTTCCTTGTCTTTTTGTGTTGTAATTGGAAATTGATATGGCGGTTATTTTTTGTTCTTAATTGCTATTATATTTCACGTTGTATTTTGTTAGGTTTTTTTAATGTTGAAATAATATTGTTTCACAGGATAAAAACTATATATTACCATAAACTAAAATAATAATATTAGTAGACCCGCAGTGGTCAACATTCTTTATTCAAAAATTTCGAATGTTGCATTCTTTTTAGTCTATGTTTTGAATATAATCTTAACACGTGCATGTCAAATCATGGTACCTAGTGTGTGTTATGTTTGTTTTTAAATAATTTAATATATGGATATAACAAAAAAAAATATCGGCATTCTGCACTGCTTCGATATATAAACTATAAGTGTGACAAAATACTGCTCCGTCTGCTTTCATAAAAAGAGGTACGTAAAAAGTTTTTGCTTTACATATAAATAAATACACGGGCAAATAAATTAAATTCATAATGATAATAATAATTGTTATAAATTATATAAACATGTTCAAAACAAGTATTTCAATTCGGTAATTGATATAAATTCATATCGAAATAATCCAAGGGTCAAATACTGACCCAATCTTTATCTTTCTGTCCCACAATTCCCTACGCATGCCAAATTCAATTTAACTAATGATAATCCCTTTATTATTAATAACACCTGCAAATAATTATTATTACGGCTCTTAGAATGTAGGTATTGCAAATTATTGTTATGACGTATGTACGTATTCATTTACGTATGTTTAAATTATTAAAGAAAACATACAAATGATATTTGCATATGCACATGGCGTTGTTTATAATCAGATTTAAACGGTAAAACATACTTTATTTATTAACACGTTCACTGCGGCACAGATATATCTGTACTTTCCATTACTGCGTTACGGGACGTTTTAAACCTTGTCCTATACCAGAGATTGTGGCGGCACGAGGCATATTAAACCCCACCGCCCGTAGGAGACCAAAATCCTTTTTTTGGCGCCAAATAAGACAAAGTGTGCGGCTTTTGTCGTGATTAATATTAACAATGAGTTCATTAACCTAAATCTACCGCCGCCCGTGGTTAGATTAGTTAGTTTAGATTCTAGGGGAAAAATAAAATGTGGGGTCTGATGTACCCCATACCGCACTGAACAATAGCAGTTTTTCATATAATTTAGTGATGGGAAAAGAAATATCGATTTTATTTAATTGTATTTATTTATCAAACTTATGGATGTTTTTCATTAAAACAGGCCAAACAATAATATTGTTTGCAACCAGTGCATTCTGTGAGAATTTTCTTTACCTTTTTCGGCCTCACGACTTGTTAAGAAGGTGCGGAGTTTTTCGTAACATCCTACACATCTACTCTTCTTTGATCCCTTTAAGAGATGATGTGCCTTGTTTGTTGGCTTGTTGACTTGGGCAAGAGTTAAATTTTGATGAGCCATACACCGATTGCCGGGTGTTTTGGATTTGCCGCTAGTTGATTCAATGAACAAGCACACTAATAGTAATCATGATTATCAACCTATTTGAAGAAAGTTACTCAACATGTCACATTCACGTTTCTATTAACGATATTTATTATAACGAGTAGTTAGGATGTTTGAAAATTACCTGTATCCACATTCAAGTCCTTCTTTGTAAAAGCTTCAATAAGTTGTTGCACAAATAGTCTCGAATGCGTTGCACAACACTATCGCGTGAAGCTAGCTTAGGGTGCGGTACGAGGTGCGCGGTGGTACGAGGTGTTCGCAACCTCGTTCCGCACTGCGTTAGAATTTTTATTTGTTCAGTGCGGCACGAGGTCTAAGAAACCCGGTATTAAGGTCGGTATACCATTGAACTAGGAATCAATAGCACATCTCAGATATATAGATATCACTTTCCTACACTGAACCAGATGGAAGTTATGCCTCCCGCACGACAGAGAAGTTTAAGTTTTTTCCTACCGCTATAACGACGAGACACGGACAGGGTGTTTCAAGCCCTGTTTCGCAGCTAACGTGTTAAGAGTACGTATATTAGGTACAATCTATTTTTCCTGTAGGTATCTCTTCAGTTTCATTATTTAACTTGCTATTTATTACATGCAATCGAAATCATGTCATATGACGACGGACTGACGGATTTCACGCAATCTTGCGGAAAAGAGTGGCATGCGCCGTTTCCGGCAATCGTCCAGCAGCATCCTATCTCTCTTCGTGGACAGATGGGACAGCAATGTCTTGGGAAATTTGATTAAAAACCATGTCTCAAGCAAATTGTGAATTAAAATAAGATTGTTTTTTAATTGTAGATATAATTATAATACTAACATAGTTTTAAGGTCATCTTATATGGATATTAAATTTATCTCAAAAAAAAGAAATAATTAAATATGTATGAGAGAAATTTATACAGAGTGTACATTAGTTAATGAATTATAATATATTTCAATATTATTTATAGAAATACATCTTCCGGGCGGCGGCGCCAGCTATTTTGAAGTTGGCTAGACACACGTAAATACTCAAATAAACACTACGGTTTAGTTGAAGTATTTAACCCTTCCAGAGCTATGATCCTGATCCTATTAATAAATTTCATATTAAAAGGTACAAAATTAGTCATCATTTCCAATAACGCCACTCAAATAGCCACATGGCCGGCCAAAACCGTCAGATCTATTTATAAGTACTTTAAAATAATATTATACCCAACCTATTGATCATTGGAACGATAAAATCCATTGGAGGAACAAAGTTACGCTTCATGGATTAAACTTCTACCGTTGTTTCGATAAAAACAGACCTTTTATACTTTTTTGCTCATTATTCATACATTTTAAGAAATCGAGCATGTTTTCAATTCGCCAGGTTGTTAGTTTAGTCAAGTTTGTGTTAAAAAAAACTTTGGTAAAAAGAAAGTTCGCTAAAGTATGCTCGAAACCTTTACATGGAAACTCATTTAAACTTTTGTTAAAGATTGTTCTAGAATTTTTTTTAATTCATTGAATCTCTTTGTTTTGAAGAATAAGTCCTTTCTTTTAATTAATTTTTGACGTGATAACGTCTTATAATTCGATAGAGCCGGCTGCACGCACGAAAAAACATGACTCATGCGGCGTTACCTCGCTCTGAGGCGTTCCATGTAAGGCTTGAAGTGCAAGCGAGAGCGCGGAACGAGCGACAAAGAAGCACAATCGGACGTTGTCACGTTCAACTATCGTCAGTAAACCGACTTTACAGACAACCAATTTTTTTCGTCACAATTATCTCTTCATTTAAATATTTGTAAGATTTGTTTTACAAAAAGCACTTAACCATTAACAAATGTAAAATGTATAAACATTGCCCTCATCTCATACATTCGCATATCATAGGGGGATGAATCTTGATATTTATACGCTCCTCTCGATGACCTTGTATATTACAAGCTTGTATTTTTTCATATTAAGACTTGTTACGGAAATCCGGTGGTTGTGCCATAGGGGAAAATATTTCCTGCGGTAATTCTGTATAGTTGTATACTATATGAGTATACAGTATACGCCTACGGCTACATGGGCTGAGTATCTCAAAGCGACGTATGTCTGAGACAATGACAATGAATAATATAGTCACAGTCAGCTATGATGTCGGCTGACGTTTACGCGGTCACTGGGTTAAGGTTTTATAGATAAGGTTGTATTACGATTTTTTGTTTAGTGACGCTGAATGCGTATGAGAATGAACATAAGTATATCTAATCAATGTATTGTGATTTCATTAGTGTTGTTGTCTTTCTGATTTCATATTGATGCAATGTAAAGAAATGTAACTGTTGAAATCAATCCTGCAAAAAATATGCTTGTTAGGCATAAAAATACACACATCAACACCGTCTAGGGATATTTTGTGTAAAGTTTTTAATTTCAAAAAATACTGGCTAGTTTTAAAATATTTTAAGAAAGCTTATTTTATGGATCTTTTTAAATAATTCTAAATTTGAATTTAAGAAAATAAAGGAAAAACAAAAGATTTGCGCGGCATAACTAGAGAGAAGGTCGAAGGTTCACTTTACCTACCATTAGTTTTCGGATTTTTTTTGTCATTTATTGGTGTTTCACAACAAGTTAGCGATTAATTTCGAACTTTTGACACTGTACGCATCATGCAGCGGCGCCATTTAACAAGAGAGGAAATGTTAAGGGCAGTAGGCATGCTCCAAGCTGGGCATACTCAACGGAGTGTTGCTGAGGAGATTGGAATAAAGCAGAACGTTATCTCGAGATTATGGTCACGTTATCGTGCTACTGGTGAAGTGGCTGAAAGACACCCAGGTGGGAAGCGCATAACCACCCGACGACAAGACAGATTTTTGCAAGTTGCTGCAAGAAGGCAACCAAATGTTACGGCCATGCAGTTGGTTCAAAGGCTCCAGTCAGAGCACCAGTTGCTTGTGAGTGACTAAACTGTGAAGAGGAGACTGCATGAAGCTAATCTTCATGCTCGCAGACCGCTTCGTACTCCAGCACTACGCCGAGGAAATCGTGGACGAAGATTGCAGTAGGCTCGTGAACATTTGCTCTGGGAAGATAACCAGTGGTCTGTAGTGCTGTTTACTGATGAGTCTCGATTCGGTTTCCATCCCGATTCACGAAGAGTACGCATATGGCGAGTTCGTGGTCGTGAGAGCCGACTGCTACACCCTCAGGAAGTCCACCCTTACCACGGTGGAACAATTATGGTTTGGGCCGGAATTCGTGTTGGTGGACGAACAGACCTCGTTTGGATCAGAAACACCATGACGGCTGAAAAATACCGTGACCAGGTGCTAGGACCAATAGTCTACCCCCATCGGCTACAAATGGGCCAAGAATTTACGCTCATGCACGACAAAGCCCGTTCGCACACAGCGCGAGTGGTTACCAGGTGGCTGCAGGAGCACGACATATCCGTCTTAGACTGGCCCGCGCAATCACCTGACCTAAACCCCATAGAGCACGCGTGGGACATGCTCCAAAGAAGGGCTTTGAGGAATTTTCCTGAAAACATTGTGACTGAGGAGCAACTTTTTTTACATCTTAGCAGGACCTGGGACAATATCCTGGACAGCATGACTTTGACAACTTGATTCAAAGCATGAAAAACCGTTGCAGGACGGTTGTTAACGTCATGGGTGGTTTTACTGATTATTGATTTTCTGAATTATTGCAAAAACTGGCATAATTTTCTTTACTTTTAACTTTTTTCTCAAAAAACACATACGTCGTTAATTTTGCCATTACTTCACCTTTTGTCTTTTTATAAATAAATTTTATTTTCGCAAAAAAACTGTTTTTGTTTTATTCTAAGCTATAGCCTAATAAATAGGCTTTATAAAAATATATATATATATGTTGCATTCTATTTATAACAAATTTTTAGTTAATTGAAAAAATTCGTAATATCCCTAGACGGTGTTGATGTGTTTATAATGTGTAGAATTAAGATACCTAGGTTAAATACTGAATACTTTTTGGTATCCAAAATCGTTATTTTTTATTTTAGAAAAAGGTCCGAAAAAGAGATTCTGTAAACACTAAAAGTCCGGTAAGGAACGAGTTCGCCACTATAAATGCTAAAACAGCTAAATTGGATCTAGATTGCCATTACACGAAATATCCAGGGTTTGTTAGTAACAAGACGCTATTAAAAGGGTTTTCAGTGAGATTTTACACAAACCTTTATAACAAAAGATTATCTGGGAAACGAATGCCCCCGTGGAGAAATGTTGACCTTTAAAACTTTATATTTTGTACTGTTTCTATATTTTTAGGGCAGAACAAAATTTCTTAAATTATTAACTTCGGCCCGTTTCTATCGTGAACACGTATTTTATTTAGGAGATTAAAAAACTTCCATTAACTCGTGCCATTTGTTGGAAACAAAGCGATTTCTTATCAACCATATAACAATATTTTATAGCTCTTTATTAAATGTTTTGCAAAGAGGTTTATATGTATAGTATAGAAGGGAAAATCTAGATTTAACGTTGAAGACGGACTTTCTTAGAAATGTAATGTATGTTTAACCGTTAGTTATAGGTAATAAAAAAATTGATTTGATGATAAAAAAATCAGATTTTTCATAATATAAATCACTAATTTTTAGTATTAGGTAAGTGATAAGTACTATAAACTAATAGTACTATTTATTTAATCAAGAGTCGGCGCATGATACTCTTTGTATATTTGTAATCATGTATCATTCGTCATAATAGTATCAAAACATGACAAGAAACGTCAAAATCATTGCTAAATAAATAAATATCAGTTAATCGAACAAAAAACTATTAGTGTTAATCGTAATTTGTTTACTCGTGAGCTGTCAAGCCGTTTATAGGCAGAGCATGACGGCACTTCGCGTATGTGACCTAATGTAGCGTAAGAGACGGATAATTAAACATGCTATAAAAACTATAAATTTAGTTGTATTTCTGGCATCTGTAATAGTTCTATATTTATTAATTAAATACAATTAACTAGTTTTGTGTGTTTAATCTAAATAACTAATGTTTTAAAATTAGGACTGTGGGAAATTTTAAAATTATGGAGATCGGAAATCATTTAGGTACCACACAATATATTTTGCACGTTCATATTAGATGTATAAGTATTGACTTTTCTAGTAAATTATTTTTTGATTTTTATACTAGGTAATTTTTATTGCAATAAATACTTCGAAATTTAAAAATAATACAATTTGTGTCAGCTAGAGCTGCTATTTTAGAAGGTTACACAATTTAAATACTCCTCTTATTACTTGTGAAGCATTTTAAATAAACCATTAATATCTTATCTTAACATTTTGCTAGTCCTATAAGTAATTATTCAAATTAGGTTATCGATAAACATATTTACTCTTAGTCCAACTGCTCAAGGCCATCAGATGTAGGTACACAAGCAATGTAAATTCTTACGTGCTCTGCTTTTAAACCTTACTGACATACTAATAGAAGCATCATTACTTAAATAATTTATTTTGTAACGTCATTTAATTATAAATTTATAAAGAAACTCTATTTATAAAAAACGATTCGATCACGAGGCGGTCACGTCACTTAATTACAAACAAAAACAAAAATAAAATTAGGATATTTTAAGCCATCTTGCAAAACACCTATCACGTCATTCTGATATTGGAACAAAAAATATTAGCGCTTTATATTTAAAGTGAATAACAAACCAAGTGTTTTTAAAATTGGTGGACATTAAAGAAATAATATATAATAGAGAATTAAAATTTAAACTATCGTGTTTTTTTTTAATTCCGTGATCAAGTGCCTCGAAAAACTAATCTTAAATAATTTAATATAAATTACAATTGCAATGAATGTATAAAATATTTGTTCATAAACCTTGAAAATATAAAAACTAGGCGTCAAATTATTCAAGGTTTCAATCCTACGTATTGACGATTATAAGAGCACTAGATACTGACTTGAGAATTATTTAAATGTACCTAATACCTACTTATTATGTTTATATTAAATATGATAATATCATTCATCATAACTGTTTTGTAATAAAATATTATTTAAAAGTCTCTATTATCTACTGAATATGTTTTAATATTTTAAACAAAAAGTCAATAACCAATAAAAAATAATAGAATCTTTATTTTTGCGAATTAATCTACTGCTCTACATTTTCTTGTATGGAAACAAATGTACGCCTATTTTTAGTTTCTTAGAAAATAAATGCGTATTAACCTTAATTATTAATTGCACGAACATCCAATAAAACGTTAGAATACATTCATCGAATGGTATTGTAACCGCTTACCTGGTATACAATAGTGATGTCAAATGTTATCAACTGTTTATCTCAATTATAATCGCTATCAAACAAAAAGTTCAAAGTTCAAAAGTTCATACACCACAGAACTTCACTTTTACAATATACCATCCAACATCAACACATACAACATTGAATTACATCCCGATATTTTCATTACGAAACGAAGTCATCGTATTTTCATTTCCATTCACCGAAAACACGTGAACTCCCTATCAAAGATACCAACGTACTGAGTGGACGTACTGAGTAACGGCTCTGGCACAATATCACGACCTTAAATACTTTACAAAACAAATTCTTCACAGAGTTCAACTTACATTGCTGCTTACAGTAACATTCTTTGAAAGTGTTCGCATAAGAAGCCGCGTTGGAAAACGTCTTGTTTATAAAAGTGGTAGCGTCTTGGAAAATTGGTGCATTGGTATGGGGTTATCTCTCTGTCAACGGCATGAAAATGCGACTGTGGGAAGTTCCATCTCTCTGGTCACTTGTTTCATTAATTCTATTTAAATTTGATGCCAAGTTTACTAACGACTTCGAAATAGCCTATTGGCGACATTCGGAGGGCCGTTAATTGTCAGGACTGCTGTAATGGTAACAATTACAGCTTATAAGCATATGAATAGTAGGTATATTAATTAATAATTATGTTGCAAATATTCGTAAATGAAGTGGTTTTATATAAAAGTTAAAACATATACCTACCTTTATTAATATAGGCGTACTAACAATCTTAGATCTAACAGAATATTTTATACAAAAAGAAAATTAAAGTTCGCAAATATCGTAGGTAATATACAGTTATTTTTAAATATTTATTAAAGTTTATTATACATTTTCTTAAAGAATTTGTAAGAGATAATATTGAAGAAGGGACAAAAACATAAAATGCCAGGAGTCGCTTTGTCTCCATCGTAAAACCTTGTGAGATCATTTGTGAAATCAAGAATTCCATACATATAAGTCTTGAATGTATTAAGGAACAATAAAGCAAATACAAAGGATTTCCCTTTTAAGGTACTATGAAGCGTTATCCTCAAATACACATCTTTGGAGAAATTCAAATGAGAACGATTTTCCTATCACTCATAGCTGGAGTCGGTTGATAAATCTTTTTTTCTTAGAAGAAAAATATGTGATGTACGCGCGGTTAAGTTTACGACTTTCATGGATAAAATAACAAATACACACGTTTATCATTTTTATTTTGGCCTTTTAAGAATGTTTTCGTATATTGTCAAAGTCATAAAATATTGTCTCTATATTTTTAGGGCTTTTGTTGAAACTTTGAAACCTATTATTAATATTGTACAAGCTTAAGCCTGCGGTTTTGATCACACGATTTCATCAAAAATCTACGTATAGTACCGATTTTTCTATATTGCAATTTATATAAAAATATTAACAAAACGGAATGCAATGAAAATAGAAAATTATAAAAACATGCCCATAAACTAATTGAAATTGACTCATTAAAAAGTAAGAAAAAATAAAATTGAATTGGATTGGATTGCATTAATTTTTGTTCCAAATACCCTTAAGCCAACGCATTTACATTGAAAAGCGAAGAAAACAAAGCTACTTAATCAAAGTCATTGGCAGCGCTTGTTTGTAAATAATAAATTGCGTATTTAGAATTATTTATTTATGGTAAAGGAATAAAATCAATTTTTCTTTCACTGAAGATGGAATCAGTTAAAGACGGCTTTGTGGCTAGCAATATTTTTATTGTATAAAATCTAGTAGTAGAGATCGTATTTAAAACTCTACATTACTAATAGGTACATATTAAAATATAAACAACTAATCATCTATTGATTTGAATATATTGATATGAATTTCTCTCACAAAATTTATAAACCCTTTTTATGGTACGATAATATTTAAATTAGCCATGTGGATTGAGATGAACTTAACAAGAACATACAAAAGCTCCAGAAAGACGTTGTAATTAAAAAAAAAACACATATTAGTGAGTAAGCAATCAAAAGTAATATAGAAAAAACGTTTGATATATTATTCCCGTCAATTTTCACTTAATAAATCCTATATTTTATTTAAAAACACGCAGTAACAATTCTTCTCTCAAGCGCAAAGAATGTTAAGTAGTTTGAGAGGCGCGGCGCTTGCTTTGTGTTGGAGTGTGCGTTTGTAAATTGTAATGTCACTTTTTGTTATAATTGTGTGATTTAATTGTATTCAGGTGCTCTTATTTACGGCTCTCGATGTGAATTTGTGTGAATTGCTGAACGTTGCCGGCATTAAGCTGTCAGTCGTGTGATAGCTGTCAAAAGTTGTGGAAGATTAGTGAAGAATGGCGGTAGAATATTGTTACTATAAGTTATAAGTCTTATGAGTTTAATCTTTAAACACACGTAGTAAATATTCGTCGGAATTGTTAAAATATTTTGCCATGTTGGAAAAACTTAATAGGTGTATATTTATTGGCAATACAATCCCTCATTGAAAGAAATAAGCGTGTATTGAGCGATGGTTAATACTTTGAGCTTCCAAATTTTATACAATTCCTGAAAATGTATGTAAATTGGCTTCACTAGCAATGAACAATCATGCATTTTTCGACGTCCTTTTCTTAAGTATAATTATAATCCAACCATATTAATGAACAGCCTTATTTATTTATTTATTTATGACACTTCATTGTACATTTAACAGGAATTTAAAATAAATGAATACATAAAATTGGAAAGTGTACAATAGGCGGCCTTATTGCTTAAAAGCAATCTCTTCCAGGCAACCATAAAAATAAAGGACATGTAAGACATTGGTAAAAAGCGAGGGCGCATCAAAAAGATTTAAAAAAAATAATAATAATACAAATAATTCATTACTAATTAAAGAATAGACATAGATAATTCAGTATATATTAATCAAGTTATATTTATATTATACATATTATACATACAAATTAAATAAAAAAAATAAGCCTTGTATTATTACTTGTAAGTGTTTAAACATTTGTCTATTATGTGTTGGTTGCAGTTCAGTCACCTTTACCATTTGCTTGGGACCTTCTAATTATGTAAGCGTGGATGTCACATTAAAACCTCATTTGATTTTAGCATGCCCCGAGTTTGTTTGGTTTTGTAAGAGCAAACAGTACTAAATACTGCTATGATATTTTGTAAAATAAACTCATTTTAATTTATACATTTTCAGAAGTTATTAAAATCAAATGTGCACAATTGAAAACTTTGCAATTATAGCGTATCGCGTAAGCGTACTATCTTATTGCAATTATAGCGTAATATTGTATTACAAAAAAAGTATATATATATTTTTTTTTTTAGATAATATTAACCATAACACTTGTTCAAAAACATCACGATAATAAAACCTAAATAAATACATCATCGTATTCTACCCTACTTATATCTTTATACCATAATAAGATTCAGTCAAACAGCTTCTAAATTGACTTGGAAAAGCAAACATCAAAGCTCCCTCCCAAAATTAGTTGTGACAAATTCCACAAACATGGTAGACATCCTCTGCAGTGCGTACTCTAAACATTTTCCTTATTACACGTATGAATTTATTGAATGCTACGTTCGTAATACGGTTCATATGATAACTGATATTTTACGTAAATTCGTAAAGCAAACCACTTAGCCAATTGTCTTAGTAAAGAAATGAATATATAATCGTAGATGTGGGTTTGTTTGCAAGTCTTTATCTATACATACTTAATATTATAAAGCGTTTGTTTGTTTGAACGCGCTAATCTCAGGAACTACTGGTCCGATTTGAAAAATTCTTTCGGTGCTAGATAGCCCATTTATCGAGGAAGGCTATTCATCACGCTAAGACCTATAAGAGAGGAGCACTGCGGGTAAAACCGCGGAGCACAGGTAGTTCATCATATTATGATATTATGGCAGCCGATTAAGGTACCTTATATGCATTTTGGATAAGAGTTATGGTATAGGCTATAAAGCGAAAAAAGCTACACCAGTAGATCGCATCAGACAGTAGATACATAAATAATATATGTTTATGTGTGACGGACATGTAATTTTCTACTCTGCAACAATGTGTTGTGATGGAAAGCCATAACTGTAACTTTTATTCCACATAAATAAGGCATTTTAATCATTATATACAGTTATAGTACATATTTATAATAAAAAAACAAATCAACGATAAAAATCTAAGAGATTTATAATAATATTTCTATGATGCCTGTTGCACTCTAGCGCCTTTGGGAATAAAGCATTTTATTCAAAGCTGGTTACGTTCAAACACTTCTCTAGTACACAGAAAACTTTTTGAGATTATCCCGAGTTTATTCTATACAAACGGTAGCGTGTGCGGATTATTCTACACCTGACCCTTTCTTCCGCAAAGGAAATTACTCAAAGACTAGCCAAATGCCCAAGAAAAAACAAACGAAATATAGTTACACAGTCGGCTTGATTCCAATCGCACTATATCCTATTTGGCAAGATATAAAACCCATTGAATCCCATTTCTATTCATTGCATTGCAAGGAGTTGCCTTATCATCAAACATTTAGACTCAACCTCTGTAAGGGCAGGAAAACTAGAGAAAATGTTGCGTGTAATGAGTTCTTATTGCTTGCATGGTAATTGGAGAATAACTTTAGCACCTAACTGGTATATATTGTTCATTTTATTGTGTTCGCAAGTAAATTCAAATTTTATCTTTGTTTTTAAAGCTATCATTTTCTGCTTCATTTGTTTATGTCAAATATTCGCTATACTCTTCATTTTTGGAATTTTCTTTTATTATTAGATGATTGTATAATTGTTGTGTTATTATAAAGCATACGTATTAGTAATGACGACATACTGTTGAATACGAATACCACTATACACCTAAAAGTGACATAATAATCAAGCATTCTAGTAATGAACCGATTAAATTAAAGTTTCTATGTTCCACTGTATTCAAAGATTTGCCTATATTGAAAGATTTCATATGTATGTGGAACAATTCAAAAAAGTGGTCTTTTGAAATAGTATAACGAAAGTAGAATTCTCTTTTTAATTTAAAAAGAATTATTTTTTCATATAATATATGCTTATAATAAATACAAAGGAAATAGTGTGAATGTGTAAGTTGTTAGTCTTACTGAAAAACAAGACGTGCGAAGCTCGAGGAAGCTTAAGTTGTCTCTTTGTTAACTTATACTAGTTATGGAAATACAATCTTAAGAGGTAGTTCTTGTATTATATTCCTAGTGACTTCTTGTTTCCAAAGAAAGAGCCATTTAAAAAGTTTTTAAGGAAACTTTTAATAATTTACTGTTTATAAAGAACAATGTTTATAGTCTGATATTTTAACGTAAAATATCAATTTGATAATTTAATAAAATGTCTGAATAATATATCACAGTATTAAACTGGCATATAATCTTATTCAATAAACATAAATACCTACAATATCGTCTGCTTACTGGTAAAAAATGATAAATGCAGTTTTTGATATTTCGAGTAAATGGCTTTTTAAAGTTTAGGTTTTAATTTGTTCTACTTACCACTCATTATTTCAAAAAAATTTAATACAAAATGTTGCACTAACTACCCTTATTTTAATATTTACTCTTACATAGTATTTGTATTGATTAAAAACCTTTTAAAATTTAACTTAGATAGAAAGGGTGCAGCATTTAACATGTTTTACCTGTATTTAAGAAACATGTTGTATTTTCTGAATTATTTGTTATCAGAAGCTCACTTTAGTTTTCAATAACAGTGTATTGTATTTGACACCAATCACTTTACAGGAAATAAGTTTATAGATTAAATTGTCCAAAATAATGATATTTGTAATACATTTAACTTATTTTACCTGTAGAAATTTAGGGTATGTCACTTACTTGATACTCTAAACTTGATACAAAAGAGATTTATAAAATAAGGTAAGTGCTAAATGAAATAAGTTTAATGAAATGAAACGATTTTTAATTTATAATCAATTTTAATAATGGATTGTGACTAATAGTCACAATCAATTAAATTGTTACATTATTATGCCAAATAAAAAGTATTAATTAAAAATAATCTAAGTCTATCTAAGACAATTCATCCTGTTAGGCTTTTTAAAATGTTCAATCTTCCTCTGACTCTTCTTCAATCGAAGGTTCAGGTAACCTATCTTTTTGAAAGGATGCAGTTGGTAGAGCAGAGTACCAACCATGGTATTCCTCAGGAATGATTTTTTTAGAACATAAACTAAGTAGATCTTTTTTTTTCGCTTCACTAATCGGCAATGGATTATAGTAAAGTCTGTTTTTGCCCAAGTAGCCTCAAAAAAGCTTGGTATTCTGGCGAAGGTATTTCAGTCCGGGACAGCTGCTCAACCTCTATCAAGCACAAGTCCGTTCGTGCATTGAATACTGCTCTCACCTCTGGGATGGATCAGCCAAGTAGGTACCAGCTGGAGACACTTGAGGCGATAAAGAGGCGTGCCAAGAGGCTAATAAACGACGATGAGCTAGTAGGCAAAAAACTCCAGAGCCTCGCCCACCGTCGCAGAGTGGCAAGTTTATCGGTATTTTATCGGATACACTTTGGTGAGTGCGCTGCGAAATTGCACGATCTAATTCCGCCATCCCCGTTTTTCCATCGATCGTCGAGGCGCACAGACTCTAGGCATCGCCATATGGTGGACGTTCCATGTACCCGGACAAAGCGATTCGGATCGACATTCTTCATTCGAACCGCGAGGGACTGGAACATGCTTCCTGAGTCTGTGTTCCCCGAAGAGTACAATATGGAGGTCTTCAAGAAAAGAGTGAACAGGTACCTTCTAGGGAAGCGCGCTCCACCTTAGGCCACATCTCAGCTTTCCATCAGGCGAGATAGTGGTCAAGCGCTTCCCTATCATACAATAAAAAAAATAAAAAAAGTGTACGTTATTTCCGAAACCGGAATCATGTTATTTTCAGTGCACTTTTGTTTATAAAGTTGATGCATTTTTGTGATCGATAATGAAGCATCAAGATAAAGACGCTTCGAAGATTGCCTAATATAGTGTGGCTCCATGACAGGGAAGGACTCTATGTGATTTTTCACAAAGTTCACATCAACTTCTTTAGTCTTATTGGGAGGTTCATGTTTACCTCTCTTGTCTAAATCGTTGTACACCCCAATATCATTCCGCTTTCGAATAGCATCATTCACTACAGTTGGAGAAATAGCTAGCGTGTAGCAAAAAACTTTTGACATACTTGCTTTTTCTCTCCGTTATGAAAAAAAAAGCACCGTTTTGTGTATTGACGCTGTTTTTTTGGTCCACGTATAGCAAGTACTCTCTTCGGAGTATATATTTCCACATTACCTAGAATGAAATTCTTTTTCTCGGTATAATTTTAGTTCCAGTAGTGACGACATAATTTATTTCGTTCTTCTTGAGATACAACACTACACTTATAAAAACATTTACCACAGTCAATCTCTTTTGGTATTTTAGCAAATCTTTCTTTTTTTTTGTAGAATAAGTTAAACCATCAGCTCTTCTATTATTTGCGACATTTACCTTCCATTTTCCGGGTTCCGGTTTCATCCAACGTTTCCTTTTTCGAGTAGCATTGCATACGTATTCCAATAAGAGCCCCCAAATAGATGTTACAACTTGATGTGCATCAGATGTTGGCAGCATCTGTGCAATCATAAGATCGCCGGCTTTAGGTTGAACTACTTCATAATTTCCATAGAATTCCACATTTTCCAAATTCTCATCGTTGTTATTAGCCCACTGTTCACCGAATAAATCCTCTGGTTGTATTAAATAATCTGGAACCGGGTTGTAAGTGGGGTCTTTATCAGAGTCATCGCTGTCAAACATGCGCTCCATTTCAGCTGCTATTTTTGCCCTAGAATCATTCAAAGGTGAAGTGCAGTTCGAAGCTGGGCTCCACAAATTTTGATGCGAAGGTCCAGGCACTTCATCGAAATCATCTGTACCTACAACATTAATAAAATAGGTAAAAAAACAGTGAAAAGTAAATCGCGCGCTTGAATTTGAATCTTTGTATGTAACTACATGAATTTTAGTTAAGCTATATACATTATTACATAGGTACTAAAATAACAAGTAAACACACCATGAATAATCGTTGAACAAAACAAGAGCTATCGCTAGCTAACCTAACCTAACCTAAAATAAAAAAAAAGCAGTTTTAACTCACTCACCTTCCACTATTTTAGGATTATTTATCATAGACACTAATCTTCTTTCTCGAGATTCCATATTTATCACAACAAACAGATACACGTTAGTTAGTTATATCAATTTTCTTCACACAACACGTTGAGCAGGCGCGCGCGCAATGTGACAACTGCGGTGTTACTCTCATTCGTTACACGTAAAAAAGCATAAATGACATTTATTTTGTTTTTGTTGAAGTAGAAGTAAGCGAAAAATTTAAGTATTTAACTAGTTAAATGGAATAAATAGCTTTATTATATTTATGATGTTTAAATTATATGGTTCACTAAAATAAATGCGTTTATGATATTTTCTCAGAATAATTTTTAGTATTCCACTTCTTCAATTATAAAATGTAAAAAGCAATAAACGTATTTATTGTTGTTTGACTGTATAAATTGAAACAGATTTAAGTTATAAGGTTATTTAATATATTATACTGGTATACTTTTTAGAAAACTAGTTAATTATTACTTTTTCAATCTCGTTATCTCGGCAGCCATTGGGTATTGCATTTATTCGGTTTTACTAGTAGATAGAGCATGAAAAATTACATTTATCTGTATCTTTAACTCGATTTCGCAAAAAATTGCATTTATCACGTTTTTGCAGTAAGCCGACGATATAATAATTTTCATTATTTTCTCAAAAAATATATTTAAGGCTTTATTTTAGTAATATATTTGTTTGTTTTACGGTTAACTGTATACAGGGTGTAATCGTTAAATGTGCACAGGCGATTATTCCGTAACTATTACAGATATCAATAAACTTTAAACTGATATTGAAAGTACTATACCTAATGAGTAAAATTACAATACCTAATAACTTTTTAAAAATAAAACGAGAAATATCCAAAAATCTTACATGAAACGCTCCCATACATTTAGTATGAAATATGACTATTCCAAACATTTAATATGAAAGGTTTTGCTTTTTTATTTGATTTTGTGCTTTAATTACTTCGCAAATTTTAATAGAAAGTTCATTTAGAGACTAAAAATAGAGCTCGATGTGGAATACAGTGGTATTCATAATCGAGGATGTCATTTCGAACATTTGCTTTGAATACAAAATGTATGGGAAATAAAATGTATGGGAGATGGATATTTCTCGTTTTATTTTTGAAAAGTTATTATTTTCATTTTACTCATTAGGTTTAGTACTTTCAATATCGGTTTAAAGTTTTTTGATATCTGTTATAGTTACGGAATAATCGCCTGTGCACACTTAACGATTACACCCGGTATAACAATGACGAATTGAAACCAAAACAAAGCGTGGCTTTACTTTTTCGCGAATGTTTTTGCTAGATTCGCGAAGAATATTCATTCTTGTCGTATATTGACAAAATTAAACTTGTAGAATGGATCTCGTGTCAAGAATCCTGACAGTAAAGCATTATGTACGTAATAAAATTCACTATTTTGTTGAGCGTGGAATAGACGAAAAGAGCCCTGCGATGTTCAAGTACACAATTTTGTATCTGATATTGTTAATTTTAGTATGTATTCCAGAATGAAGACTTTATATCCATGCCAATATATTTTTATGTAGGTATGTATGATGCATAGATAAATAATTAAATAAATAATCATTTATTTGACACCATTATATGTGATTACTGATTATATTATGTTTCATACCTACACTTATTGACCCAGTCTCCTTATATAGTTATAAACTGTACACTGAACACTACTCGGTATCTACTTCACATTTCAAGTGGTAATTGTTACTACTTACGGTTAAGTTAAATTAATCAAAGGAATGCTTTAAAAACGAAAATATCTTATGTAATTAAAATATTGTTCAACCTTGGAGTACTAAAGCCACTCTTTGTAAATAAAAATGTATTAATAATTTACTAATATAATATTTAGAATCAGATATTCAAGTATCATACTTGAATATCTGATTGTAATCAGTGACAAGTTACAATACAACATATAGTAGAAGATCTGAACATAGGTCGACCTTCACCGGCGTGATAATAGAAAGAGACCAATTTTATAATAAATGTAGTCGATTAAAAAATCTATTAAAGATGGGTTTACTGAAAAAATCCTGGACAGGATATTTTTAGTTAATTATTAAAAAAATCTTTTTATTTTTTTAATTATGCAGTGTTGAGACAATAAACAATTTTGTTATAAAACAGCGCTCATGCTGATATATATTTTTTTCTATCATCCCATCAAGTGAAAGTAAACGGTACGGACATGCCTGTTTATACCTGCCAACCTAGCAGTTTGTCCAGGTAAATATTAGAAAACCATATGACTGCACATTCTGTAGGTTTCATACTTCAAGTCTATTATAATTTTTTTTTATTATCTTGATAAGTACTGCAATTAATTAATAAAAAATATTTTTTTAAAAATTAATTAAAATGTCCTGTCCAGGATTTTTCCAGCAAACCCATTTTAATACATTTTTTAATAGACTAAATTTATTATATAATTGGGCTCATTTTATTATCACGCCGGTGAAGGTCGACCTATATTCGGATCTTAGACCAATAGGCCCAAATGATCTTGCCTCAAAGTTTATAGATGTAACAAAAATATGTCAAGGTTTTGCCTTGAAATTTTTAATACTTTCTTTCTATTGTTCGTGTATTCATGCCCATATTATGTATTGTGTTCTAACAATACGATATTGTACGCCAGTTAAATTACTTTTAACCGACTTCAAAAGAAAAGGTCAATGCAAGTGTGAAACAGAAAACCAAAAGAAAATAACTCAGGCTACAGAAACACTTCAATAACAGAAAATGTGTAACTTGTTAGTATTTATTTTTGTATGTGTACAAGCATGCAATTGGTAACGTGTTCAATTCGTCGTAATTTTACAAACACTTAATTATATATTTTGCATTATGTATATACAGGGTGTATTAATCTCGCCTGATGGAGATTGTGGTCAAGTGCTCACATCGCAATGTCTGTTGACACTACTTTTACCCACTTCCGTTAAGTTAATTTTTAAATGTTTTTTTTTTTGTTTCGTGCCGTTTTGCTAACGATAAAACACTTATATATTCGTTTGCCTCACCCGAACGCCTGCAAAATAGAGAAAAAAGAAACATCATTTAAGAAAATAGACTGCATTTTAATTTTAAAGGTTTCAAAGAACAGCAAGCGATATATTTTTGCGTTATCTTAGCTGGTAAATAAACTAGATTGCGCCCGCATATTCACTTCGGAGGAAATATTAAATGTACCTACGGGAAATTGATACGGATGCTATTATTAATTTCAAACATGTTCTCGCTTTTCAGGAGGTATTCTGTATATTTCTGTATATTTAAGATTATGTATATTTCTTCTAAGAACAGACCTTAAGGCGGACCGAAGGAGACAGAGTTCTTAGAATCCTAATATCAGTTACGGGTGTAGCTTAAAAAAACATTTAATCCGTTTCTATTTCAGTTAGAATCAACTTTTTCTTTGTTTGACAGAATCAGTTTTTGTATACGTGTAAAGTGAACTAGCTGCTTGCCCCGGTTTCTCCGGGTTGACTGAACATAATAAAAATCCTTGGTAGGTACAGATGTGACGTTCTAATGTGAAACGATTTTTATAATGGAAAGAGTAGTCTTTCACTTATTTATTACACACAGAAATAGAAATCATTGTTCTATATAATATTGCACTTGAAGGCGAAGTTTTTGGACCGTTTTCCTAATTGTCCTTTTAATAAACTCTCGTATAAGGGCTTGTTACGTAAGCAATTTATGTATATTCATGTTGATACGTATCGTGTAACCTGACTGAAATACGGCAAATGTATGCTAGCATCCCGCATGAAAAGGCAACGTACTAACGCGAGTGTTTGACGTACTGTATAGGAGTGATAGGAGCATGGTTACAAAATATTTGCCATGTGAAGTTAGGTTGTCGTACAAATAGGTTATCTGCGTTTTGCATCTGTTCCAACTTTGGGTACGTACTGGAGGTCGAAAATGGGGTTAATTTGGAGGCAAAATTGCTATGCCTAAAGAACAATGTTTTTGTCCTACTAAACAACGATAAAATGTAGAAAATTGTACTTATCTAATAAAATATACATTTATATGTGCATGTGTTTAGATAATTCGTTCAATTACGTACCAAGCAAACGTTAAGCAATTGCAACAGATGTTTTACGTGGTTTATATTTATTTAAGGGCAATATAAAGCGAGCATGATAAAAGCAACATCCTTGCAAACATCGGAATACCCTCGGGCATAACTTCATCCACTCACAAATAGGAAATAGAGCAGTTCCTTGATTAGATTCATCCATCAACTATACGACGTCGATACTTTTTGTAAATCAACACGAGTCCCTTGTAAGTATCTTTCATGATTGCTTTTTGATATCTAATTATTTCATGTGAGCATCGAACTAATAGCTCCTGAGTTCGAACCCATTGGAGACAGAAGAAAATATTCGTTTTGTAGGGTATAACTAAATCATACTGTTTAGCTGCAAATATACACTTTATCCCAAATGTACATAAAATTAAAAAATATATAACATTGCAAGCAATTTTTATAGATGTAGAGTAAAATAAATATCTAAATCATAAAATCCAACATTACATTTTCGTGTCATAAGATTCGCACATTTGAGCGGACACCCGACTCAGATCAGTTTTTTGGCGTGATAAATCGACGCAAATATAAAATGTGACATGAGACCGTATCTTATTTTACAGAGATCTTATTCCTACTAAAAATGAGCCATACATTTCGCAAATTTACATAGAAATTTGTAAGATTAGGATTAAGTGTGGTATATTAATTATTATAACCGCACCCTGTGCCTTCGAGATATGAAATGTGTTTTTTTTTTAATGCAAAATTTGTCCTTCAAGTAAATAACCCAAAAATAATTATCATGTATATAGTTTTCTCGAGTCGTTCGTAAGTTATTGTATGTGCTAAATATGCAAGAGTTTACCGCTTTCCCAAAATGACGTTTTTATATGTTTTAAAAAGAATATTTTTTTAGAAAGGAATCATTTAGAGTTTGAGTTTGAGTTTGAGTTTAAATTTCATGTCGAATTAGTATCTACCAATTTAAAAAAAGGATAAGACATTGTTGATTGACAAATTCGAAGCACAGGAAAAATATATAGATAGTGCTCTACGGTGAAGCTAATCTTATGCTTACTAGTCAAAATAATATAAAATGATTCAAGACAATTGGATATTTATTTTTTAGTTTTTTTTATTATATTAGTTTATTTATTATTTAGTTCACAGCAAGAAAAAACAACAATTGTAATATCCTTCAGATCGATACGTAAAAAGTAAAAACGCAGCTGGTAACTTCGTCAGACATTTGAAGCTACATTTATTTTATAGGTCACGAGAGGGAAGAAGTGATCATAATATATTTGGATGATGGATTGTTTGGATGTTTGCGGTATAATGATCCGTGACACACGTGATGAGGTAGAGACATTCATACATATTGAACTGTCATCTAAATGCCGCCTTAATACATGTTTGGAATGCTTAACTTTTTCCAATTATAAAAAACCGCTAGGGACGGCCAAAAATTATTGGACTTCTACGCAATCTTGGTTGTTATTTTGAATTGTAAATTGGCAGATATTATACCCCTGTGATGTGGGATTGTTCTGGTCAAAACGATTAGATACTAAATCGATTGACGAATTTTCAAACGATACTTTTTTAAGCAGATGTTGGTTGGTTGGCTTTTATTTAAACGATATTTGTTCATGATATTTCACGGAATTCATTTCTTAACCTTTGTAATATATTCTAAGCTTAGCTCTTAGCGTAACAGAGTTACTTCGATCTCATCACATTAGTCTAGATTAGGTAAGCACTTACCAATAACTTGGATGCGAGAGTGAGTTTTTCTGACGCCTTATTTATATTGATATTTGTGAATTCATAATGTAATTGGTTGTATTCCTATATGTAAATATTCAGTTAATCTTAGATGATTCTTTGACAAAGGTAGTTTTGAAAAATAAGTTACAAATTATGAAAATAAATTTGAGCACAGGAAAAAGAAAAAACTGAATTATTAATTTACAGGTAAAATCAGTCTTAGTTTATTTTCTATACGTAAGTATATCAAATTATTTCCTCATGCTATAAAGTTACCATGTAAATATATCAACAAATGAGTTGTTTAAAACAAAATCTACATCAAAACAGTATAGTATAATATTATCTCATATCTCATGTCCACACTTACATAATATGACAATCCAAAAATTGTATACATTCATTTTTCCCATATTTCGTATACCGGGTAACTCGTATATGAAGCAATGACTTGTCTAACGCAAATTTTCAATTTAAATGCAAGCTCACGGTGAAATTATGACGTGGCAGTACCAATCCGCTTTTGGGAAGCGTAATCATGTAAATTTGCTGCTTTGCGACTTTTGATTAATACTACGTCCTCAAATTAACTATTGAACTTTTTCAATAATATTGGTGTTTGATTTAATTCTCATATGAATGTATGGGTCGTTCCTGAACACGAAGTGCAAGGACATTTTTAGTTAAATGTTGCATTTGGGATTAGGGTTTATTTAATGATGCATTTGGAAACACTATAGGTACCTACGATGTATAGAAACTGAGAGAGGCACAAATATTCCATAGATATTTGACCTTCAGAAGTTTCAGAGTTTAATTTGATAAATATTTATAACTGCTTCCCGCTGTGTTGCTCTTGATGAAAATATTTGAAAATTTTCCATAAGCTTATATTTTCCACGATTCTCTCGTAACCGGTATAAAGTTTGATCATTTTCAAAATTATATCGGAATCCATTCAAAACTTTTAGAATGTTGTTTAGATCTGAAATCTGTCTTATCCAGATAGCGTCAGAATAAAATTTCTATGCGCTACAGATAATATAATAACAATACTATTCAAAATTTGACCTACTCCTCATTTTTTATTTTTATTTTTTCATTTCTGTGATTCAGAATTTTCAACTCCAAATACCTATTTCGAATCACACAGAATTGTCCAAGGAACGGATGACCGGGCAGTACCTATATGGATTGTATAGACCTGTCAAAATCAGCACTAGTTTCTAGCATGATCTGTTGCACTGGAAAATACGGTTAGATTTAAGTATAAATATATGTGAAATGTATGTGTTTTTGTTTTTAATTTGTACTGGGTTAAAACCTATTTTATATTCACAGGTCATTCTCCTTCATTCATCTTCCTCATAAGGAAGATGAATGAAGAAAGCTACAGATCGAAGTAATTCGTCATCATAATATGAATGCTAAATAGCATAAAATGCATTTGTATATAGCGTATGTGAATCGTGCAAATAAATATTTGGGAATATCTACGAAATGAAGATCTCATTATTGTTTAAATTTTCAGAAGAACACCTCATGAAAAGACTTTATAATAAGCAATTTATATCCAAGAGTCCGAGATGGAGCTAGTAGAAATTAAGGAGTATAAAGTATTTCACCACAAATAGTCATTTTATATACGATTCACATATATTTCTGTATAGAAATAATTTATAAATGGAAATAATTTCATCTGGATTCTAAAGCCAAAGACTCATTTGGATTCATAATACGTACATAACTTCTCTTTCCATAAATAGGTACCTAAATGCTTTGTATTAGCTTAGGTAGGTACTACGTGCTCAATTACAAAGTCATTTCAAAAAAGTTTCTAAAATAAAATAAATGTTGTGTTTTTTACAAATTATTTTCCAGAAATTTTTGCAACTTTGTATAGATCAAAGCCTGGCTAAAAACGCATGAAGCTTTCTAAAATTCACCTCTATTCCAAGAGAGCCTTACAATTAGCAGTATAAACGTTTTAATACTATTAGTCGTCCATCGACCACCGTCACCAAGACTCATCAAAAGCAAGCTACAAAGAGAACTCTCAATACCCTGGTTCGCCAAAAACCGAATACAAAGCAACAGTATTTATTGATAGAATTTTTTACGGAAAGCACCTTAACTCACACTGAAGCGAGAGAAAGAACATTAAAGGTAAGTATTTAGGTGAATATTATCGTGAATTTTGAGAATTTATTTCTGATCAAAAGATACTAAGTATAGAAGAATAACATATAGAGGTACAAATGAAAAATTGTGCGTGTACTAGTGTACACACGTAAGAAGTGAAACTTCTTTATGACCTTATTTTCAAAAAATAATTTACTATATGCAACTTTACAGAAATACGTCGAATCACGCGTGGTAGGGATAAGAAAAAGATGGCGCGTAACGGAAAAATGTTACGCGTAACGATAAAATGTTACACTAAATTTTATTCCAACCCCGATAAAGAAGTTTCACTTCAAAAATCTAATGTAGGTATTATATTTTACGCAATGAAATTCAGTATGAAATATAATATGTTTCTTATCTTATTCCAGAAAACCAAAAACTATTAAATCTCTGGATCGATTTCGCATACTATTATTTATATCACTCAAAATAGTTAATAGTTTAGCTGCAGTTTAAAACTTTACTCTGCTTCATTGCATACGATGTGAAAATAACACTTTTATCATCATCGTATTTTTAAATTGATATTGCGATTTTTAAAGAACAGAATAGACGAAAAAATGTATTATATAGAGCCCATTAAAATCCAAGGAATAGTTAGATTTTTAGTGATTCACATTAAAATATAGAAGCCATGTCAAGCAAAAATGAAAAATAATATAAAATTTTCAAAAAGCAATTTTACCCGTTATATGTAATTAAGGTACATACAAATGAAGGTTTCCTTTGACTATTCGAACATTAAATATTCATTTAGGATATTAATTAACTTTCCCGTGAATACTACATGAGGAAGTTTGTTTACTCATGAGTTTAAATATTTATATTATTTTATAAATTAAAAGAAATTGTTTGTCTCTTTTAAAGTGAAGCAAACATCTTTAGGCGCGTTGAGAGTAAAATGTCAATGTCGCGTCATGGCAATACCGTCACGTCATGGAGGGCGACGGTTTTGGTATCTTTGAATATTACCAAAATAATATCAGTAACCCAGCATTTTAAATTTTGTGCAAAACGACGATCCACGGAGCTTTTAACAAACTCGGCTTTAAATCTAAAAACGAAATAAAAGATAATTCCCGTAAGCTACTTAACACAATAAAAATTGAATTAATTTATTTCATCACGTCGCAAAAAGCGAAAACAGACAATTACGGGATTAAAAAGCACGAAGATTTTAATTAAACCTAATGCCGTCCATTAGTTACAAACGTAGGGTTTTAGATAAAGAGAATGGTGGGTGATTAAGGCAATTTTATCCCCGAGATTTCATTCGGAAGCTGGGACGGTCCCTGTCGTGGTTAATGTGCTGCACACGACTGCTCTTCACTATGCTACTACGCTTTAAAATCTTTGAATTTAATGTCAAAGCAGTTTCACGTTTGCACACTTGACGAAATTTCTAGAATCACTGTTAGGTATCCTATCGTTGTAGGGTTGTCATATATACTGTTTTTTGTTATTTCTTGTTAATGTCATTTTCCACCAATAATGTGCGAGGATGTGTAGCGAGAAATGTGTTTGTAAAGAACCATATCGCTTCATTTAGTTTAAAGTTTGAAGCGTTTCGCGTTTGAAGCGATACTAGGTATTGCATATTGCAGGTATACATCTGCAATTTTTAAGGTTTAAATTTTTTTTGTTTTCAGTATGCGCCTTACCAACACAACAATACTACGACAATTATTTTTAGTTTTAAAATTCAATAATTAATTGTTTATCCTATAACATATTGTGTTGACAGCTTACGGATATACCACAAACCAAAACTGGTATTCATATTTAAATTACAATTAAATGAAACTCAATACAAATACAGCACACATTTTTCAATTAACAAAAGATAAAATATACATATATTTAATTCAGGTAGTATACATACCTACCATGTATTTTCTCTGACATATACTTTTCCTTCGGGTAGAATTATGAGTAAAAAATGTCTACTCCAACCCTAAATACTGAATGTACTATTATTATAGCGATAAAGTGGCAACCGTATTTAAGGATCCTGACGCAATTATACACTCTAAAAGCTTGATATTTGACCTGAATTAAAACCCCTGTAAAGTGGCAGGAAGACTGCGGTCATTGAGGGAGAAAAGTGGCGAAATTATTAAATACCTGTACCTATAGGCTATACAGTAATATAAAACTTTAGTACCACAAACATTATTTACGTATTTGATCTAAAAATTCATATTTAAGATAACAGATGAATTATAAAGAAGACCTGTTACAAAAGATTTTTGTAAAGAATTCCAGACTAGTCGGTGTGTCCAGTGTTCATTTTCAGCCAGTCTTTACTCCACAGACCTAGGGCGTAAACTAATTTAGTTGAAATATCTTTGCAAAATTGAAAGATCACGTTTACGATGTGATAGAATCTATTTAGATGAATAAATAATTAATTTCTTATTTATTATTCAAACAAATGCCTCCCCAACGACGACAACTCCTGAATACAAGTTTCTCACAGCCATTCCATTTGTATCCTTAATAAATAATACTACATGAATATTATATTAACACAAATTAATTACGTCTTCGTAGACCCAATGTCGTTATAAACAACAAGGTACATTTGTTTCGTGGCTCACTTAAATCACCCATTCAGGGTCCTTTCCGCATTATTGTTTCAAAGGTTTTGAAAGGATAATTTACTTTTAATGTCCATTTCACCCTTTGGAACAATATGACAAAGCTGGAACAATAATTAAAGGGCTTTAGATTATTTTTTAATCGTTAATTTTATATTTAAACCGCTTGACTTTTTCAATCGTTAATGGGCCTTCCAATTAAGGTTGGAAATAATTTTTATCATATAGGTTGTGAATTGGTTTTCATTCGTTAAAATAACTATCTTACTGAAAGGGAACGAAGTCAATGAATAATCCTTGCATATCGAAAAGTTATTTATATGATTGCAAATATATTGATACAGATTTTCACGTAAAAACTTGAAATTTGAAATGTAAATGCCTGTGACCTGGAAATACAGTTAGCCTAGTTTTTATCAGAGTCTCTATGTTACAAAAAACAAATTTTTCTAACCTTCAACATAACCTATTGACATAGATAGTTTCCTATCAACAAACGCCAAAATATATCTGCTGTAATTCCTTATAAAGTGTACCGTCTATCTTCTTATACGACTAAGCGTATAACTATAAAAGACCCAGAAAGGCCTAAGCAATAAAAACGACCAGAGGTGTCAGTACATAACATTCGACATTTAGGTCCGAAATAATCGCCACGATCCTTAGTCCTTACCTCCTATAGACAATTCGGAAACCCTCTGCTCACACCCAATAAGCCATTTAAGCTTTTTCCGATAATTGTGATAAATCCTTAGGAATTTAGGATTTCCATTTACGTAATGAACTCGGCTAAGTGTATTGCCAATAAGGCATTCAGGTACCACCACTGTTTGTTGGAACGATCAAATTTTATCAGTTCTCATATCTCAGCCAACATGACATGTTATTAAACTTTTATTAATAATGTAGTTATTTTTTCCACTAAAAAACTTTTTTAGTGGAAAGTGGTTCTTTTCAGGAATAGAAATTTAATTCAAGAGATAGCATAACATTTGATTTCTTTTTATACATAAAACATAAATGTAATGTTTTAATACAATGGTAACGTAATATTCTTAATTTACATAAAAAAGGTAAATTGAAAAATGTGATTTGAATAAAATGTAAGGTAATGATCATAATGTATACGCTGGCGTCACCTGAAAGTAATTCACACGCCCTACCCATAACCTAGTAGCACATAAATGACTTAAAAATGTTTGAACGTGAAATCGAATCTTCATAAAAAAATCCAATATATATTATGTATCAAATAGTCTTATATATTATAAAAATGAATCGCAAAATGTGTTGGTAAGCGCATAACTCGAGAACGGCTGAACCGATTTCGATAATTCTTTTTTTATTATATTCCTTGAAGTACGAGGATGGTTCTTATGTAGAGAAAACGTAAATATTATGTACCACGGGCGAAGCCGGGGCGGACCGCTAGTTTTTAATAAATTCCTTGTCATATTGTAACTAGTCTGGTCATAAGTTCTGTCATCATGTTAGATTTTCTAATTTTTAATATTTACCGCAAATTTATTTTTCACGTTCGATTTTTGATTATTTTACGCGTTAAAAAACGACACATTTTATTAGAATAACCAAGAGAATAACGTATTTGTTACAATGTAGTGGACGCAAAAAGATGACAGAGTCGCTGTTCTCGCTCTGCATCGTATAGCGGTTACACGCCAAGAGAAATTTTCAGTTTGCTTTAAAATTTACAAATACCACAGATATTTTTTTATTGCACTATAAAACGATTTAAGTAAGATTCAAGAGTAGAAGATAGGAATAGAAGTGGTCTTTGTCGTACGATTTGGACGACGGCAGTGATAAATGCAGTAAAGGTGCGAATAAGGAAAAGTCCGGTCCGAAATCGAAAACAGTTAGCACTGCAGATGGGCCTTAGCCACAGTTAAAAGGGTGTTGAACGAGGACCTAGGACTATGGGCTTAT
>CAJQZM010027473.1:0-14249 GCA_907164665.1 Colias nastes | reverse complement strand
TGCCGGGCTGGCTGCCCGTGCTCGCCATGTGTCTGTGCATCTTCTCTGATGCGGCGGGTTACCAGCCCGTGCCGTATGTTATCACGTCGGAGTTGTTTTCTTTTCAAGTGAGTTTATTTGTATTTATATTGTATTTATTACAGACGTAAAGTTTTAGTATTACTATACTAAAACTTTACGTAAATTATACTTAATTTACGTATTTTTATTAATATTGTCTTTATTGTAATAAAGTTTTAGTATAGTATAAAGAGAACAAGTTGTATATTAGCAATAAGTTTTCTATGTATAGTTTTATTGGAGAGTAAATAAATAAATAAATAAATAAACAAGTAAGTTATCTTCGAACAAAAGTACATACTCCGTTCATGTAAATGTAAGTACGCAAGCTTGACGCACGCACACAACGCCACTCGGTTCCTTCTCATGGACCGTTCTCGTGAGGGCTGCGCCATTGCTGTGAGCGGTCGGTGTTGGTTAAAATATCAACATCACAAGTGACAACCCTGCGCCTCGCAAGTTTAGGTACCGTGCGTTCCTAAACGCCGGGAGATGGCCTACTTGTTCTCTTTATACTATGAGCACCTATGAATGAAGCCTCAATAAAATAGGTTGCAATGGGAAAACGTAATAATTTGAGAAAACTAATATTTTTTTTATGAAGTGGGAACTCCCAGTTCCCTTAAAGACGAATTTTGTAATAGTTTTTGGTTAATTCTTAAGAAAGCTGTTAGCCTATGAAAAAGTCTCATAAATTTAACTCTTCACTATCTTTGCTATAAACTAAACCACTCCCACTATAGGTAATTTCTTTGTAAATATCCAATAATTTGGAAATTAAAGATTTTTAACGTATTTTAGACGCGATTTATTCATTATATTATTTTCCCGACATTTAAAATCCGTTAAAAATCTTTAATTTCTAAATGTATAATACTCGCGTAAAATGAAACACTAGAAAATACTAATATCCAATAATGTTTTATTATCTTTCAGCATCGTGGCATGGTAACATCAATAGTGAGCAGTGTTGACGCCCTGAGCGACTTTCTCCAAACAAAAGCATACGATCCAATGCTAAAACTGCTCGGAATCCACTGGGTTTTCATATTTTTTTCATGTATCTGCTTTCTGGGAACATTATACACTGTTTTGTACGTACCAGAGACTAAAGACAGAACTGTAGAAGAAATATACGCTATTCTAGAAGACGGAAGAAAGAAAGTTAAAAGGAAAGATCTAGAAAAAGGCAAAGAAGTTAGTAGATTATAAGGGAGATACTCGAATGCGGATTTATCTGTGGGCAGTATTAAAAATGTCGTAATACTCATTCAAGGAAGAAAAACAGTTTTGCAATAAATCTCTCTTATTCTTTTCTAACAGCCGTTTATAATAAATAACGTGGATTATTTTTGAAAATAATATAAAAATTCTCATAATATATACGTCAATTCCTCGCCTTTCTTTCATAAGTGATTTCCTATCAATCATGATTTCCTTTCTAGTTTCTAATATAGTAAAAAAGTAAATTAGTTTTGTATGATGACTTATTTATCAAACCTTATTTTTTTCTTAAAACAGAAAGAGTAACTCATTAAATAACTTACAAATAATACAATTACAATAATTTAACGAAACGATGACGTTTCTTTCGAAATTAACGGAAAGCTGTCCAATGATAAAATATTAATAAAAAAAAATATTTTGCATAATATTAGGTAACTATCTCTCTATTTCAAAATAACATTCCATATTATGTGACGACGAATGTTTAATAGACAGTAAATTGAAGTGAATTCTTCTAATCACTTTCCTAATAAATAGATTTTTTTTTATGTTTAAGTAACATTTGATAATTTGTGGATGGAATAACAAATGTATGAATTAATACTTATGATTGTAAATTGTAAGTACTTAATACAAAAAAAATGTGAATGGATAATTTTTTATGTGGTCGGTTAAATGTAAAAATAATACAGTAAAACTTTTAAATAACGTCATTTTGCTATTGTATCAATATTTCAAATTAATATTTTTTGTACTTAATATTATGTACTTAAAAAAAAATCAAGTGTATCATACACCACCTTAGCAAGTAAACTAAAGTTTATGTGTTTATTTAACAGAATTTATATGAGATTTCTACTCTATATGCTAAATAACAAAATAAATATTTACGTTTTAATTTTTAACACACAGATTTTGTAAAAAAATTATAAAATTTAATAAAAGTTAAATAATTTAACTACAAATGCTCAATGTTGTTTTGTTCAAAAAAAAATTCGTTATCTAATTAATTATGATTTAAAAAAAATGTGTGGAACCTTTGATTTTTGTGAATGTATTTATTTTTGTTTATTCAATTATTATTTAAATTTATTTTTAATAAATAAAAATCTCTAATATATTTTAGATATTTGTGTGATATATTGAAATAAGTTTGAATACAGATAATATTTTGTGCCACAAATACCGAATGTGATATTACAACGAATTATTGTTATAACGTTGGTATTAATAGTTTTAAGTTATTTGTCCGACAATAAAAAATATTTATTTTGAATTTTGTTGTTTTATTTTAGTAAAAGAACCTCATTAATTTTCTAATATTGAATGTCTCTAATGAACAATTTATTTTTAGAAACTGTTATATTATTTTATGCTAAGGACTGAACAACTATAATATTTATGACGAAACTCTTAACAACACTCAATTACTACATTCAGTTCTTCTTTTATTTCTCTTGCTCTTAGACTATAAATAGTAAAAATTAGGTGGGTTTACCTACATTATATAGGTACTGAAAAATATATTTTATACTATAGCATAACAACTATAAATTATATGCAATAAAAGTCGAATAACATTTGATGTTGAAATCAAACAAATTGAAGTAATGATAAGGAAACCTCGATATTGTAGTAAAAATAATGTGGAAGTATTGTTTTAAAGTATTAGTTCTATTTTGTATGTATTTATGTGTGAATGGTCACCATGAGAGAGATGATGATACATCCGTATGTGAGTTATTTGATACTACTGCTTTTAATTCATTATTACCTAGCTAATAAATTATGGGATCAACTTATCACTCATTCACTCAAATATAACGTAGTAGCTAATCAAAATAGAATAATTTATTATATTTATTACGAACATATTGATACCTAAAATTAAAATCATGCTGAAGAAAACAAGAGAAAATAACTAACAACTTACTTTACTAGTTCACCACACAAATTTATATCTATACCAATACATAACAATATAGTAAAAGTTTGGAAAATCCAAAAGTGCACGACTCATAATGCTCATTTAATTATGAAATATAAAAAAAAAAAAAAATATATATATAGATATACAGTCTTGTAGTTTTCGTTTTTTATTAATTGCAATTAAACGACACTGAATTAATTAATCATTCGCATTCAGTGACCTACAATCGTCGATTAGAATATTTAAAAAAAAATTTAACTCAAATGATGGATTTTTTCACAAGTTATAGTGTTTTCAGGTTTCACACATGACGGACAGGAAAAATTTTTGACCTATTTCGGTGTTTTTTTCCAATTCTATTGAAGTAAATCAATTTTTAAAAAGTATGGGATTAATCTCCATTAAATTATCTCGACAATAGTATGCAAAATATCTTGATTCCGTGAACTAACAAGGCTATAATAATAAGAATAGCTGCAAAAATGAGGCGAAAAAAATTTTTCGATCGTAAAGCACTCTCTGATGCTTCGCATCGTCGTGCAAAATTGAAGTGTGTATATTTTAACAGGATACTTATACAAAAATAGTAATTTGACTCTCTGTCTGTCTGTTTATTCCCGTTTATCTCTGGAACGGCTGGACTGATTTCAACGTGACTTTCACTGACAGATAGCCGATGTGTTAAGGAGTAGTACGCGAGACGCAACTACTTATAGCTATAACTTTTGAAAGGTAAAATATTTCAGTTAAATTCAAAATGAACTTACTATCAAACAAGGAGCCCCAAGATGGCCGCCGAAGGGGCAACCGCCCTGAGAAAAATGCTCTTAGAATTCGAAACGATTATTCAGTTAATATACAAAAGAATGGTTTAAGAATCCGAGGTGGTAATGTGACGGATACCAAAAACTATCCCTATATGGCGGCCATTATTATAAATGGAAGGCTTTGGTGCGCGGGAACTATTGTCGATGTTAATTGGGTTTTAACAGCTGCACATTGTTTAAATTAGTAAGTAGATAAACAGCGAGTAATTTAAATATATTTATCAAATTACAAATGGCAAGTCTTAGGTCCATATCAAATACCTATACCTACATGAAATCGAAAATCGACATCGAATTTGTTCAAGTTTGAAATATTAAGAACGAACATACAGCACGGACCTATCTGTTTTATTCATATAATCACTAATCATAGGGTTACATTTAAAGAAATAGAATATTTCCTGTCTTTACTAAAGATTCTTCTGTATCCCAGAATTTCGAAATAGTACCTATCTTAAACCTCTGGAGAAAATTCATTTTAAACTTTGCTTCGATAATTAATAATTATACATGACACTTAAAAAAACAGCGTTCTCCACGTCTCCCCAATGAAGACCCTAGGCCAATATGTAAAGGTTCGTGTAGGCAGTCCCCGGCCCCACGAGGGAGGAGTCCTCGTGGATGTAGCGGGAGCGGTACGACATCCAAAGTTTGAAGAAGAACCGGTACCACATGCTGATATTGCGTTACTGAAACTAGCTGAAAATCTTGGTAATTAATTAATTTACGACATTTTATACATAAATTTAAACTAAGTAGAGATTTTGACTTTTAAATTCACGATTAATTTTTGTTCACGGTAGTGGAAAAACAGCAATTAGGTACAATACACTTACATAAAGTTTCAATAGATCCATCTTATACGCACTTCATATTCAACAGAATTCACTCCAGATATAAATCTAATCAAGATTTACGAGGGTATGAAGGAGCCATATTCACAAAGCTTCGTGGTTGTTACTGGTTGGGGAATGACTCGGGTAAGAATATAAAAAACTACAAAATATAAGTAACAAAAAGATCAATAAAAAGAGGTTAATCGTGCAAACAGTTTGCTTTTATATATTCCTAAATATTTAAAAGAATAGCTTTTTAAATACTCATCATTTAATAACATATTCAGGGAACAGACACATCTTTCCGCGACCATACACCGGACCTTCTAACCGCGCGTCTCAAAGTTCGCACACAACACTATTGTAGAGACGCGTATCAGCTTGTCAACGGCTTTCAATTCACACCCGACTTCTTTTGTGCGTCTTTACGGAATGGTACTAGGGATGCTTGTTTGGTGAGTCTTTTTGGTGTGGTAAAGAGATTGCAATGTATTTGTAAGGTAGCAAAGGTGAAATTATATGTGGATGTAAGGTTTTTTTGAGAGCAGTAGGTATTGTAATTTGTAAGGTGGCAAAAATTGATTTTTTTCTGTGCTTTTTTATTGAGTAATGTCGATATTAAGCAGTAGCGTCATCTATCGCTAAGGATAGTAAATTAAATAGTACACATTTAATCGAAGTTCTCTCTCTTTATTCCTAGAAATTTTATGAAAATTCTTTGTTGCTCTAATATATTATAACATTCTTATTAAGATAGTTAAAATTTATTTTCATGTTTCCCAGTTCGACGCAGGAGCTCCAGCCGTTCAACATAACAGATTATTGGGTGTGATGAGTTTTGGTCCCGAGCGCTGCGGGCATGAATACCAACCCGCTGTTTTTGTAAAGGCTTTTTATTTTAGGTTTGTTGTTTTTTAGGAATAAAATTGAGTGTTCTCTATATTGTAAATAATTATGATATAAAAAGATGTACAAGTTTCCATGTCATGTATGCCAAGAACCCATTAAGCTTACGTACATTTTAAAATTATTTGTTTTTCTTAACAATAATTAAATAAAACCATACATGCTAAAATCAGAATTTGAAACATCTTTGCTGAAAATATGTTTTTAATTGTATGTACCTAACTTGTTTATTGGGTAGACTTCAAGACAGATTATAGAAAGGTTGGTACCTTACCCCTTCCCCTGAAAATATGTTCTGATTGTTGTGCCAATAGACAAATTATATTATGAGTAATATCGATAAACTTTTCAGAGACTTCGTAAAGCACACGATCTCGTCATACAAAACGACAGACGATCTAATAGACGCGATCCGTGAGATCAACCCGTCCGTCCGGCCGCCCGTGCACGTGCAGGGAGAGGACTTCATCATGGGCGGCGTGGATGAGGTCACTGAGCCCGATGATAAACATGATTAGTCATAAATAAAGTTTATAAGATTTGTGTTGTTGTTTTATTTGATAGGGATTTGTTACATAATAAAATTTTATTCTTTAGTGAAGTAAAACAACTAAGCAACCGTAAAACTGCGCAGTCCGATCGATCATGCTTCATATTTATTGCAATAATTAAAAACTTCGTATTAGATTTAACTAACAACTAAGTAAACGTTAAACTGCGCAGTTCGATCGATCATGTTTCATATTTATTGCAATAAAACTTCGTATTAGATTTACATCTATACTAATATTACAAATCTGAAGAGTTTTTTTGTTTGAATCTCAGGAACTACTGGTCTGATTTGAAAAATTCTTTCGGTGTTAGATAGCCCATTTATCGAGCATTTATAAAAAGGGTAAGAAATGAAAATCACCAAAATGTATTTATTATTTAATACATAACTACAGAGAATCATCATTGCGACATCGAGCGAGCGTATCGCGCCTCACCGGCGAACATATTTGGTACACTTAATGTTACACAAAAAAAAATTAATAAAATAAAAAAAAAACACGTGGACATCGGCGCGACAACAAAACTAACTCAACAGAAGGAAATACAGGTAAAAATCAATTTCACGTGATATTCCCTTCGCCGCTAAATCTGCACTTATACCTAAAAACTAACATATTTAATTCATCCTGTACATAATAGGAAACCAACATAAATTATAATAAACTAAAAAATGCGTATGTCCATTCACGAATATCAATTTGCATAATTTAAATATTAACGACACCTATTTTATACAGACAGAACTATTAAAATTATAAATGTATGCGAAATCTCTTGATTAGAAAGCCGTAGTTTTGATGAACTAATTGATTTTAGTGTTAATCTGTGAGATCACACCTAGAAAAAAATATCGATTATAACCCGTGTCAATAATGAATTGAAGTGAGAGCGAGATGCAAATACCGGATTTTCGCTTGTGCGAGCGAGACGACACTATTATTTTTCAATTCAATCCACTATTGGCACGGGTTATTAAAAAAACTGACAAAACTATACTAAATAACCCTAAAATTAAATCTTCGCATACGAAGGCTGTATCACACGTTAACTTAACTAAAACGCGGCGACGCCCACCGTATTATGAAAGTCAAGTATAATCAAGTTTAAATAAGCCCTAACGAATGTACGACATAACCAGACCTTGGTCACAATTTTTTTGAAAAAAATTAATGCCGTTATAAAATAAAGGACATTGAAGTGTTAAAGAAATGCAAGAAGGAGCTAGAAAGAGAAAAGATATAGGTACCTTCTGTTTCTAAATGCGCATACGCAGTTATTGCGAAAAAATAGCATTATAAGTAGAAATATGTCAGTAGAGACAGATAGGGTACTACAATATTCTCTCTCTTACTCGCCTTCTATATGTATACATATATTTTTATGAACACTTGATTTCTAAGAACCAAACTAAAGTATGAATTTTATTATGAAATACGTCTGGTATAAAATTATTATTAAAAAACCTCTAAAGAAAATTCATAAACCTGTAACACTTTCATCACCGTTATACGACATTTAATTTTTTATCGTGTCCTTGTCAAGTCAATGGAGATAATCCAATTGTAATTGTCACATCCGATATATTTCTCAAATTCCAATACCATAATACACATTAAAGGAATTTGAAGTTTAAACAACATTATTAAGGTTCATTTTTGCGGGCAACTAAATAATTTACTTCCATGAAATCTCTTGTCGATACTGTTCATATAATACATAGATTACACGCAAAAGTGAACCTTAATACGTTCATTTTAATTATTAAATTCCTTTGAAGTATTTCACATTCGTTCTTATTTGAATAAGGGATAAATTATCTGACTCTACAATGTAAAATCTATCTATCCCTTTCACTCTTATTCAAATATCATAAGAGCGAGCAAGAACAAAGTTTTAACCTTTCCTATCTCGCTCATAACGAAAATAATTCAGAGATGGAAAGGGACAATGCAAGTTCTGTAATAAATAAAGATTTATCATCTATTTCAAACAATTATTGTAGTATAAAATCTAAACAAATACTTAAATTATAAGATCATTGAGGTAAATTAAAATGTGTTCCCTCGATTTCACATATAATGGGATCAAATAAATAGCTATAGAAAAAAGTGTAACAATTTGCTTCATTTTTAAAGTCGGTTAAAAAGTTCTGTGTTACATGAAAATTTGGTCGTTTAACATTAGAAAAAAAAAAGAAAGAAGTTTAAGTTGATTTTTTTCACATTGAAATTAAGAAACTTATTTCACACAATTTATTTAAGGAAATTACGATTAATTTAGTTCAAAACTAATCTCCCATGATTTTTATTAACAGCACAAAAAATTGATATAATATATAATAATTATTATCCCCAATTTCAAAAATATTTATTAAGAAAAAACAAATATAGTAAGGCCGTGTACACAAGAATTGATTTTTAAGTTTTTTTTTTTTACAATAATCCAGTCTTGAAATGTAAGCGTAACGACTGGTTATGGCGTCCTTAACAAGTTCACTTATAAAAATATATTTAAACCGTCAGTTGATAGCTCATGAGTCATGACACTGTATGAGACTGTGCCATAGACCACAGATTATGCTAGACGTGGCATGTGATAGAAAAAATTTAAATCCCATTATAATTTATTATTAATCAAAAACCTGTCTAATAATTATATTATATTTACTATTCCCGTTATTTTTGCGTAAAGAAACAAACATACAGAAATGTCCAAATGAACACAATGTTTTTAAGTGTAGAGAATGGTTTGTCATGATATTCACGTTTCTAGTCTATTTTCAACTTTTAAAGTGAAAATTTAAGGGCTTTGCGCTCAATTTAACCACTAAAAGCGACACGATAGACTTACATCATCTAGTAAAATCCATAATCTATGGCCGTTTGACATATTTCTATGCCAATACCTTTTAAATAACATTCCTGTAACAGCAATGTATAGAAATTCGAAAATTACGAACTCGGACAAGGTATAGTTGTGTTGCTAGACCAAGATCCAGAATTTAATCAATCCAAGAACCTAAAAATCTAGATATAACAACGTAAATAATTTATTATACTATTATTATAATAAACACGATTAAAAACAACTATACCTCATCTAATTTCATAATTAAAACATGAAGTCTTTCAATACTTTCTCTGAGACATTGAGAAAATCGGCAACAAAATAAAAATCCACATTCTTACTAAAAAGAACATTTATGCACGTAATAAATACAATACAATAATATTACGTATTTTATATTGGACAATATTAAATTTTTCCATTCAATTAATTAATTCAATTATTGTATTAAAGAATATTCATTTTAATCGAATTGGTTGTTTTGAGAATGCGGTATGTACGACGTCTTACATATTTTTATTTAATTAATATTTGTCTTTAAACTAAAAAATTAAGGTTAGAAAAGTTGATCTAACAGCTGATACAACCATTAGATTAAAAAATCGGTTCAGCAGAAAAGTCATCACCCTTCGTCATACATCTAGGGGGAAAAGGTATATCAGAACATAGTCTAATTATGTATGTAAATTAAATATAATATTTAATTATCCTCCTCTCCGCCTTTGCAAATAATATATTAGGTGTGTACCCATCAAAAATTACTTATACCCCCCCCTGCTACAAAAAATCAACATTAACAATCCATCTAAAGGCTTCATACACACAGAATTCCCAAAACACAGTCCTATCCAACCAAAAACCGTCCGCCGTCCATCACACCGCACAACTCCCACCTCTCACTATCCCCTCTCTATACACCACTCGCGTGTAACACTTGCGTAGTGACGGTGTGAGCGAGGACTCAGTCGCTCATGTTGCGTTTCGCTTGCGGCTCGTCGAGTTCCGTCTCGGGCGGTTGTTCGAGCCCGGGGACAATTATTTGTGTGTCTGATGCTTCGGAGGGCTGGAACGATGAGAAATAATATGAAAGACACAGTCAAATTAGGAAAATAATATTATTTAAGATAAAAATGGCAAACAGGTGTATATGTCGCTGGCAAATTGTATGATTTCATCAATTACAAACGAAGTCATCAATTTACAGACGCTCCGCATTTTGTATTTTACATTTTGCCAGAGAAATTATACATTCTGCCGACGACAGATATATGAAAGGTATAATAACAGCTTAATGACAATAAAATATATATGTATTGTAAAACATGTAGACTGTAGAAATTTTACAATTCCAAAATAAAAACATTCCTAAGTAGCCGATAACCAGCATTTTTTGCAATTGAATACCTATCTTCCTCGTTTGGAAAAGTTAAGAATAAAAAGATTCTAGGTACAATAACACAAATAACGCAAATAACAGATAGATGTTAAAGTTAAAACACCATGATATAAAAATCTATATTTATATGAGAATTTCAATTTCGTCTTCTGTGGCTCATTCGCTTTCATTTATTTGACGTTTTGGATAAACACGAAACTTATTTTATAACTTTATCTTCCTAAGAGCCGATTTTTCAATCCTTAGTTAAAATTTATCCGTCCAATAAAGTATTACACGAATATATTAAAATGTCACCTGTAAACTGTCAAATACGGACAATTACAATACATTTTTGAAATGGTAGTTTAATATGTTACTCGATGAATAAGTTTTAACCAAGGATTGAAAAATCAGCCCTTATTCGTATACAACTACATAATATTATATTATGTTTTAAAATTTACCTAAAAAGCCTGTTATAATATACATTTGGTCTTTAGTCTATTCTATAAAGTATACATTAAATACGTTTTTTTTTTGTAAGGTGTCTCTCAATGTTAGCTAAAAGGGCTTCTACATTTTAACGTTGACGCGTGGGTGAACTGAAGGTTCACCCTGGTAGCGACATGCGGGCGGGCGTCCCCCCTTGACGGGGATCTCGAACCTCGGCTTGGGCTGTCGCTTGGGTGGAGGAGGCCGGAAGGGCCCTAGTCGGACGGGATTAAATACGTCTAAAATAAACTTCTTTGATATAAATTTACATATACGTATATTGCATATATTAAATACCTTAAAAGTATAATATTGGAATAATAAAATTCAAGCCTAATGAAATCCGGTCTAGCAAGCTATTTAAAAATCTAATAATTATTAAAAAATTATAAAAACTACTTAATAATATCGAATGTATAAGTAAAAACATTTTACCCTTTCATAAATTATTTATTAACAAAATGAATAGTTCGCACAAAGACTTATTTAATTATTTCCCTTACAATATTACTCTCAAATATTTTAACATATGTATTTCAATGATATTACAATTTCCTATAGTTTAACTTAAAAAAAAATATTTAAAATTTTATTTTTATATAAGTGCAAACTGTCCATTCTCAATGCATGCCATAAAAATCGTTACAAGCAAGTTTGGAGAGCAAATCATAATAAAATGAAAATTATTCGAAAAATTATATTGAAAAATGTTCTAAATAAAAAAATAACTATTTCTCTAATTTATATTCTATTTACCTTTGCATCAATACTCCCGGATCTTCCAATGACAAGCTTGTAACAATAGTCATTGTCTATTTTTAATATAGCCTAATATTCTGGATGAGGACTATATACATATGTATTTTTACCAAATAAACTACTTACATAAGTATACGATTACTTAAATTAGGCTATATTAATAAATTCCTTACATATTTTCAACAACTTTAATTGCATGAAATATTAATAAAAAAAATACGTCAAAATATCCACACCAAACATTTTATGTCACACATTTTTCAGTATACTACATTCTGCTGTTTACTTTATAAACCAATAACATTCACGGAATAATTTAATGATTGTCAGTCACATTTATTATAATTTTAAACTTTTCAAGTCCTCTAAAAATAGTACCATAAGCTATACATAACATTTGTAATCACGCTGACTCTAAAATCTAGATCTTTTCAACAGTAGACCTACCTATACGTCAAATGTATTCTGTATATAAATAGGTTTAAAAATGGTTCATATACATATCACAACTGTACACTAAAGTGTACTTAAACGTAAAGTCGTGTAGATTCAGTACTTAAAAGTAGAGAGAGAAAGAATAAACTCTGCAGAACTTTCTATACAGTTGTAATTCTTTTTGAAGTGAAACTTCTATATCGGGGTTGGAAAAAAATTTAGTGTAACATTTTTCCGTTACGCGCCATCTTTTTCTTATCCCTACCACGCGTGATTCGACGTATTTATGTAAAGTTGCATATAGTAAATTTTTTTTTGAAAAATAAGGACATAAAGTAGTTTCACTTCTTACGTGTGTACACTAGTACACGTATACATTTTTTCTATTATTAATTTGATTTTAAGTAGATATACCAAAGTTTTTAAGATAAGTAACTCTTTCCTTCTCTCCCGCCCTCTAAGTGACTCTTTCTCTTACTCTATCTAACTCACCTCGCATTCATTGCTGTTCTCTTTCTCCTTGTCAGCGATAGCCCGCGGCCGCTTCTTGCCGCGGGCTATTGGTTCTGTTGTCGGTTGCCGTTTTGGTTGGAACTGCAAAATTATTATTATTTTCACACATGGAACAATCCAAAGACAAATAGGAAAAACTAAAAATATTTAGAATCTATTCAGGCAGTCTTTCGCGTAGTTATTGATACAATAAAAAATAGCAATGACTTATGACTGACATCTATACTAATATTATAAAGCTGAAGAGTTTGTTTGTTTGTTTGTTTGTTTGTTTGAACGCGCTAATCTCGGGAACTACTGGTCCGATTTGAAAAATTCTTTCGGTGTTAGATAGCCCATTTATCGAGGAAGGTTATAAGCTATATATCATCACGCTACGACCAACAGGGGTGGAGCCACGGGAGTGAAACCGCGCGGAGCAGCTAGTAATAAATAAAATACTAATGATAAACCTCATAAATAAATACTCTCTATAAAAATTTTAAACTTCATAATCTTTTATCACTACATAGTATAAAACAAAGTCGCTTTCTCTGTCCCTATGTCCCTTTGTATGCTTAAATCTTTAAAACTACGCAACGAATTTTGATGCGGTTTTTTTTAATAGATAGAGTGATTCAAGAGGAAGGTTTTAGTATATAATTTATTAGGTTTTAGACAAAGCGGGCGAAGCCGCGGGCGGTAAGCTAGTATAGAATAAGACAAAGATAAATAGGACAAACTAAAAATCATTAAAATATATTCAACTGTTCTTGAGTTATTTTTTTCGCGCGGTTATTATAAAAAAAAAAAACTAGCAATGGTGCACACGAATTCTTTCGCAATAATACCCTGTATCTGTATATTTTATAATGTATACTTCTCTTTATTTTGTATACTTTTCTTGACCACAAATTCCCTGTTACATATCATTTTTAATCACCTATTAAAACATAACGAAAATCCCAATATACAATCTAAATGAAATAACTACTTAACAGCTAAGTGTGGAAAGATTACTGTAGGATTATTGCTACTTTTAAAAATACCTTAGCTTATATAAATTTTTGGTACTTTAAAAACTTAACGGCTACGTGTGGAAGGAATTCTGTAGGATTATTGTTACTTTTAAAAACACCCCAGTATTTGGCTTATTAGAAATTTTTCTACTTATAAAAAGTCCTTAGTTTCAGGCTTATCCACACCCAAACATATACAATACTAGGTTTCCGCCCGCGGCTTCGCCCGCGCAGTCAAAGAAAAACACGCATAGTTACCGTTCCCGTGGGATTTCCGGGATTGCGTCATTTTCCCGGGATAAAAAGTAGCCTATGTCCTTTCTCGGGTATCAAAATATCCCCATACCAAATTTCATGCAAATTGGTTCAGTAGTTTAGGCGTGATTGAGTAACAGACAGACAGACAGAGTTACTTTCGCATTTATAATATAAGTATGGATAACAAAATTACCTGTAACTCAGGCGGCAAGAACACCCTTGTATTCG
>CAJQZM010027471.1:0-21606 GCA_907164665.1 Colias nastes | reverse complement strand
AAGTTTCCTCGGTGTGAAATTTCAGATTTAGGTTCCATAGGACAATAGCTAATCATAAAAAAATTTACGAATCTCAACTCCACGCCCTATAATGTACAGTTTAGCCGAGATGGCTTTGAGCCATAAGGCCGCCATTTGTACATTTTGAATGGTTTTGTTTTACTTTTATTTTATAAGACTGTTGTGCAATAAAGAGTAAATAAATAAAATAAATAAATATATTACCTGTGTCAATCTCTTTTGAATGACTGACTGACTTGCTTTACATGTGATAGGTTGAATAATTTGCCCTGCATTTTGTTGGTGTTATTAGCTACTTAATTCATGAAACACCTATCCTCATCCAAGGAACAGCATACTCGTATTATATACCCCCAAGTCCCCAGATACAGGTGCATAATTAAAAGTGCTCAAGATATTTTAAATATGAAACATTCATAAAGCAGTCGGCCAGATCGGCATTGTGTGCAGGAAACAATACCTCTAAGAAATTCTTTCAGAAACTAGACTGCAATTTTGTGCTTGGCTTGAGAACACTCGTAGTGCTGGTATATAGTTTCGTCTGTATGTAAGTTTAAATGTGGAGGTTTATGTTTGTTGCTCAATTACGCAAAAATTGTAGATTTAGAATTTTAGACCGCTACCTGTAGAGGTCAGGGTGAGCTGTCCGTTTTAGACCTGCTACTTGTAGAGGTCAGGGTAAAGCTGTCAGTTCTGTACTCAGCCTTATTTATATTAGGTAGGTATATAATTGTTTCATCGACATCTTTACAGATAATTAAAAAGTGACCAGAACATTTATGTACGTTGAATATTTTTTTTTAAGTCTATGTAATGCAACTTGTATTTTGTAGTCTATGTAATGCACTACGGATATTTTATAGACCCCAAAACACGGGTAAGTATTTTTTTTTATATTTGTCTATTTTTTATCTGGAGCTAGAATCAAGTAAACCGCTGCACAGATTTTGAGACAAAATACTTTTAAGTACCTAGTCACTATTTTGCTAAAATAAAGGGATGACGAGATAAAATAGCATCTAAAGTTATAAAAAAAAACCGGCCAAGTGCGAGTCGGACTCGCGCACCGAGGGTTCCGTAAAATTTAAGGTTTTCGGAATTTTTCCTTTATGTGTGCTATAAAACGTTGCTTCATGCCAAATTTCAAGATTCTAGGTCGACTGGAAGTACCCTTTAGGTTTTGATTCCCTTGCGAGTACTTGCGAGTTTCAAAATATGCAGCTTAAATTGCTGTTTCTTTTGATTGCGTTGACATAGAAGTTTGATTTTGTTACAGCTTAAAGGTATTATAGACCTGAGTATTTGGTATAAATTTCAATTTAATACCTCTACGCGTTTATGAGGAAATGGGTAGTAAGTTTAAAATTATTAAAAAAAAAAATATTATGTGATGTAACTAAAAATTTATGGTTTTCGTAATTTTTCCTTTATCTATGCTATAAGACGTTGCTTCGTACCAAATTTCAAGATTCTGAGTTCACGGGAAGCACCCTGTAGGTTTTGATTCCCTTGCAAGTGTCGAAAATTTGCGGCATAAACGGCTGTATCTTTTGATTGCGTTGGCTTAGAAGTTTGATTTTTTCACAGCTTCAAGGGACAGTAGACCTGAGTAATTGATATAAATTTCAGCTTCATACCTCCACGCGTTCCTGAGAAAAAGGGTCTTGACAGACGGACGGACGGACAACAAAGTGATCCTATAAGGGTTCCGTTTTTTCCTTTTGAGGTACGGAACCCTAATTATATCTCCTCTGAACATCTACGAAGTATACAATTTTGTAATCTTCGCGAGCGACGACGCGGGCGGATAGCTAGCTATTTAAATCTCTATTATCCCTAGTTATTTATCAGAAAAATATTGTTAACGAAGATTAATAAAGACTATTCTTTACAAAATCAATTTACCTAAATATTATGTTTATAGAAAAACATTGCCTACGCCTAAGGCCTACGCATTCAATATTTTTCTAATAAACTACCAAAATAAATAAGTTTAAGTTGTACCAATCATTTTATTTCAAACGAAACCAGAATAAAATTACAATTTAAGTTAACAATTTAAATAATTGTTATTTTTCGTACGAATAATGGATGTGGTCTCGTATAACATCTGCATATTGCTACAAGAATGGTGTTTACATAAATAATGCAATAAAATTCGTGAATTTTCCATTGATTTTGCACAGGAAACACGTAATTTTATGAAAATTTATATTATTTGAATATATTATGATGGAAAGACTATAATTTAAAATTGACATTTAAGGATATTTTTTACGAATGTGTGACGTAGGACCATTGGATGTTGGGATTTCATAATTCTATGAATTTTTTTTAACTCAAATAAATTTCATTAATCAGATATGAAAGTTCCTAAAATGATCAAACAATTAAGAAAACAAGAATTTGAATGCAAACCCACAATAGAGGTAAAATTTACAGAGCTTGTTCTTTTACTACCTTATTAAAAAACTAGATAGAATTTGATGAAATCTCAAGAGTGTATGCGATAGTTTAACAAGTAAATGTTCATACTCTATGAAGTGGTATTATATCGCTGAAGATGAAAAGCTCTGAATTCCAAGACGTGGGCGTTTCTAAACGTTAGTAGGTTACCGTACTCTTGTGTTTATTGAGAAATTATTTAGAAATTGTTTCAAGCTACTTGAGAAATAGAGCTTGCGAATAATTGTGATTTTATGCTTATTATGTAATATTATGTATTTTAAGTTATTAAGAAATGTTTATCAAAACATAGTATCTCTAATGAAGATATTTGTTGGGCTAAATTGGACATAGTTTTATTAAATTCCAATGACGGTTCTTTCTGAACGAATATTGATTTTATCTTATTGCTAATTCTGACGTAATAGTCTAAGATCCCACCGCAGGATTAGTGCGTTCACAGTTTTTTTGCTAAAACTAAACTTTTATGTATATTTATAATTAGGAGAATATATATCGACTAGGTTGCCAGTCAAAATTTGGCCGCAAGCATTTTTAATAAAAAAATTTTAATAGATTTTTCGGGAAACATTTCGTTCACTACTTATTTATAGGTAATTGACGGAAAAAAATAGCTTTAATTTGATATATGATTCATAAATGTGCGTTATGAACGTATAAATGGATCGAAATCATCAACCTGTTTGCACCAGGCTGCGAAGATGTTGCGGCCTGGTGAAAAACGGCAACCGAGATTTTTTAGAATCTTTATATGATTTGCCATGATGTAGACTACATTTTATATAAATAACAAGTGAACGAAAGGTTTTCCGAAAAATCAATTAGAAAAAAATGTCAAATTTTGACTGGCGGCCAAATTTTGACTGGCAACCCAGTCGATATAGGTATATTCTCCTAATTATAAATATACATAAAATTTTGGTTTTAGCAAAAAAACTATGAACGCACTAATCCTGCGGTGGGATCTTATACTATAATAAATTGTAACAACTTTAATTCATAAATATTGGACACTAAAAAAGCAACAAAATCACCATCATTTATCGATCATTAAAAGAGAAGTTTAAAGCCTCTAAATGGTGGAGATGATCAATTACGTCATATTGAAAAGTGTATATGTCGTTGCCATATCGTAGATTTGCTCATTTCATGAAATGGCCAATTTAGTTTGGCCAGATCGTTAAATCGTCAACGTTTCACGATTTGGTCATCCACATTTGGCCAGATCGTCGATCTGGCCAAACGTGGATGGCCATTTCACGAAATGCGACCATTTTTGTTTATTTTTTAAAAAGCGATTCGCTTCTGGCACTCGCCGGCTGCCGCGGCACGCTCGCTTTGCTCGCTCGGCTCGTGCGTTGTTTATTAAAGTCTAACCTAACCTAACCTAACTGTTTTCTATTGAAAAAACCATTCGCTTCTGGTATTCGCCGGCGCTACCGCGGCACTAACTTAAATGACAATAAACAAGTTCTTAAAATATTCTGAATTTTTTAATGTTTTATGGACTCTCTAAGATATTTTATACGATCTGGCCAAATGTCGATGACCAAATCGTGAAACGTTGACGATTTAACGATCTGATCAAACTATGTTGGCCATTTCATGAAATGAGCAAATCTACGATATGGCCACGACATATATTTACTAATCTTATAGTAAGTTACTTCTAATATATTATATACGATTACTTTTAGGCTGACGAATGGCTGGGATCTTGATGAACCGCCCACATTCGAGATAATTGAAATAAAAGACACAAAGGTACATAATACTGTTGTACATGATATGATACATAGTTCATTAGTGATGCATATATCCCTTTATAATGCATAGCGTGATTAAACTAATATATGTCATGCATTATGTTTGATTAACACCTAGTTACTAATTGACGTCTGTGTGTATCCACTGAGAGATATATCATATAAAATCATATCCCTAAAGATAATTAAGTTAAACATGACACTAAAAATGTTTATAAATAATATGCACGAAGGATATTTTTACAAGTTTTACTCTACTTAACAAAATAAATGATGATGCACTGCACTGCTAGCTACTCAGGCAGTGTTAACGATGGCTTTTGTATTATTTATCATTTTGACATTCTATAATAATCAGCATTTCAAATTTTGTCTTATATTAAACACATATTAGAACTGAAAAATAAATTTCAAGGGGCAATGTGGAATCGGTTGTTATTATTTTAGGTTGCTTGCAAAGGGTACATTTCATTAGAAGAACCCTCGTATGAAACTTTAGAAAATGTAACTAAATCAGTATTCTACACAAAGAAAACTTTTACTCAAAATAAGTTCAACAAAAGCTGCGAGTATAGAAAATCCGAAGAACTAAGAAATCTTTATTACAAATAAGGAACATTATTGTTATTAATAAGTAAAGTTCCATAGAATTAATCATCAGAAAGTTGCGATAAAGTTAATTATTCAAATAATAAACTACCTAACATTCGGTGTGATTCTCGCATTATGAATAATGTGTTATTATTAAAATCACGCATCAGATTTTTTATAAAAACCATTTATGTTAGATATCGTTATTCACAAATTGAATACTATCAAAGACAGTTGATACAAATACATTTTAATACCAACGCGCAGCTCGTAACTAATTAACGATATAATCTGGCGAAATAAAGATCAAATGATGGCAACACAGCAAATTAAAACAAAGCTTCCCCACTCGTTTTCCCGCTCGACGGTATTACTGCGCGCCAGGCGGCTCTTCAGTGCGATTTGCTAATGATTTTATGGGCTTGCCACACGGAAAAAATAGAATGCAACGAGGAAATTTAAGACCATTATGACGCTTTGTAGATTTTTTGTACCTTCGACGGAAATTTTAATGAACTTCGTAAGCAGGAGTCATCGCCCATTTCAGTTTTCCTGATTTATTTGACTAGAAAATATTTTTTCAAAGCATGAAAAGACACAAGAACGTATTTAAATATTGTGCAATGGAATGCATTCGAATTGTTACTATTTTAGCTATACACTACATGTATTAAAAGCTATAATAATGTTCCTTTCATTATGTAAATTACTATAAAAGTGTGTATTTTCAATTTTAAAAATCATCTCCGTCCTTTCATTTGCAGTGAGTGTATAAAACAAAAGATGTCTCTATCATAATAGAAAATACTCGTCGCGGGTAGGAAACAAGAATTTCTAATAACATGTAGTTAAATAGAGAAGGCGGGGTGCAAAGGTGGGCGGTTGTCACGGCAACCGTTGCAGGAAGCTGCAGAATCGATGCTCCCAGACGACCGCTGTGGATCAATGTGTCTGTAGTACTACGCCGGAGCCCGGGAAATCTAGCTGTGCCTGTGTGCACCGCGTGCCGCCATCTCGCTCTACTCCCGACCAGAATAACTTGAACTGCGACACGATCTCAATCGGCCCCAAACGAGCCCAAACTTCACCGCCCGAGCAAAACGCGGTAGCTCAGCACAAAGTGGCCGCTCTGTACGTGTGCGTAATTTTCCCCGGCTAAAATCTATGTGTGCGTTCGTTGTGTAAGCATTACGTTCCGTTTTCGAAGCATTGTGAAACTTTGTGAATTGGTTATCTGTGTATGCGTTCAGGAACGCCGACAGCTTATGTGTTTGTTTTGTTATCGTTTTGATACTGGCCGGTGAACGATGCCTATGCGTGATGCATTCGACAAATTAAAAAAGTTGCGTCAAAGCTTTCCTTTTTCAAAATGTCTATAACGGCATTAACTCTCTTAAAAGCTTCAAGTCATAATGAAATTGGTGTTAATTTGGTATGATTATTAATTTTTATAAAATGGGATAAAATATAGTGGATAACAAGAAACAATTTATCAATCTAAATGCTCAATAGAATCTCTTAAAAGTTTAAGTTTTTAATAAATAATAATACCTTAATAATTGAAAATACATAATCTCATTGGATCAGTTATAACGATATACATAGCACTGTTCCAAAACGGCATTGTTTCATTTTAAAGTTTGTTAGTTTCATATACGTTTTAAGCTACCATATAAAACACATATTAAAATACAATAAATTCAGGTAGGACGTGCCTCTAGAGGGTTTCTCGTAGGATTAGCGTGTTCAGTAAACAAGGGGAGAATTTCTTAAATAAAAAACCTTATTGCGCAATATAAGGCTTTATGGACTCTCACATTAAGTTTATATTTGCACATAATTTAACAAAGTATTGACAATATTTTGATGACTAGGATAATATTGAATTAGGTATTTTATAGGACTTGAAATTAAGCGTTGGAGTTTGTCTTCTGTAGATTTTATCTTCAAACATTTCTTTATTTACGTAACCACTGAATATTAGCTTAATGTGTGAATGTTTTCTTTTTTTTATGCTTAATATTTTCAAGTATTTGCCTTTAATATTACAGAGAACTAGCGGCACGTGTTTCCTCGCTGGCTGGAAATCGAACAGATTTCCATAGAATTGATAATATTTTGTTTACATAGATTTTGCTCTAAGTGCTCTTTGGGAAAAACTTCAAATAAAAGAAAAACAAATTCCATTATTTTTTATTAAATATGCAACAATAGATTATTTTATATTTAAGGATATTTACATATTGTTATGTATTAAGCTTTAATAACAAAAAGTATGTACAATACCAAAAAATCTGCTATAGTAGTGTATCTGCATTCTAAATTAATAAGAAATTAGACGAAAATGCAAACAAATTCGTTTAAATTAGTTAAAAATTATTTTTGTTTCAACGTTTTATAATTTGAAAGATTTTTTTGTGGAAATCGAATAAGATAGGAAATACGTGATACCTACAAGATTTAATATTTAAGGATGTTGTATGATTTTTTTAACATGAAAATGAATTATTAATCTATTTGTTTATTATGACAAAATAAAGGAAGAAGAATGTAATCATTATTTTCTAGTTACAGTTGTACCAGAATTATCTAAAAGTGTTAAATAGTATATATCAATTTCTCTAACCAATCAATAAAAACTTAATATTATGTCGAATACTTAACTAAGTAAATATAAACAAATGTTGAACTGTATATAAACTAACTACACTATACCGTAATTAGCGGTCCAAGGCCTTAATTTTAAATTCTCATTGGAGGGTAATATCGATGGTATATGTAAACTGGATGTGATCATGATATTGGGTTTAATTTAATTTGTTGAAGGATCGAAAACTATAAATGTTAATTAATTAATGGTAGGTATAACTATTAAGTAGTAAAAATAATTGAAGTTGATGTGAAGTTTATACTGCAGAGAGAATGACCAGTACCGGGCATTGGGTCATTCGATTATCGAGTCGATCATCATTCGTATTATGAAGATATTATTTGTTGGGCTAATTTGTATATTACCTATTTGGGGGCTATTATTATAAAAACAAATAAAATGGAGAAACTCACAAATGATTATAATATGTATGAATGTATGAATGAAATACAACATTCCTTCTTAAAAAAAAAACTACCACTATCTCAATAATTATAAACATATACAATACTACATACATTCTCAAAATTACACAACCAATAACTCTACATGCTCTACTCTACTCTACCATGAAAAATAACTGACATAAAAAAATGTATTTCAATTTTCAGTCATAACCTAATTTATGTCTCTTCCAGTATCTATAGCATCTCTCACAGGGCAGGGCAGCAATGCGTCGGGGCGCGACGCGCGACGGTGCGTCATACATTGAACGCTGTTAATTTTTCAAAACTTTAATTGCAATCACTCGACTACATGCATTTTCACTCCTAGCCCATTGTTCGCGAAGGGTTTGGGATCGTGACGGTTTCTCATTTTGTTGCTTTTGATCTGTGTTTCAAAGATGCAGAGTAATGTGCATTAGAGAGCTTTTGATTGAAATGCAATATACTACATTTAGTAATCTGTGTAATCATGTTCAAAACTTCGTATTTAAGTGTAGCCAGTGAGTTAGCTAAAGTGACATTTTGTATATAAGCTGTATTTGCATGGCTCAATTTAATTTAAATTAAGTCGTCATAAATATTTGATAGCCCAAAATTTTAATTTACGAAGCAACTACAGCTATACATTCAGCTTAAAAAGTTTAAAGTTATCAAGGGCGCTATTTGAATTTAGATTGACTATAGTTCATACACAGATGATAAAACCTGACTTCTGTGATAAAACTGACGACGACCCTTCATCTATGAAATTGATGACAAGTAATTTAGAAGTTATTCTAAAACACATGTCATATCTAACCCTTATTTGTCTTTGTCGTCTAGTACAAACATTGGTACGTACTTTAAAATATAGATCAGTTTAACCTACAAACTTGGCTTTTTAAAACTAAAGCACTGTTTCAGGTCAGGTTTTTACAGTTTTAATCTAGTATTGATTAAACTTTAATAGTAATAGCCATTTCCTCGAAGGCTTTCAAGGCTTGTTGAAACGTCAGTATGGAGGGAAACCCGCTGACTAAGCGAGAGGATTTCCCGTTCATTAGTTTTTACTTAGACTGTAACAATATTATAAAGTAAATTTTACAATATTTTATGTAAAATAAATTATTAGTGTACGAACTCCAAGCAATGAAATTGATTATATTTTGGCAGTTTAAAAAATGTCACGTGATTGTTTAAATACATTTAAGTAGGTAAAAAAAATAGACCTTTTAGCGGGAAAATATGTAATGGATACAAGCTGGATATCATGATAGAGTAAGTTGACAATTTTTCTAAGAATTCACTCAAAAGCGACGAACCGTTTCTGCGATCCTTACGTGTTGATAACTATAACCATAGACTATATAGATATTTTAATAAATATTCAAGAAAATTGCTTAACAAATTAACTTTATTCTGTATATTCAAGATACTATGATGTGATAAAACCTCTAACAAGTCGTCGAGACGTCCCATGTCTGTAAGAAGCCTCCGGTCATGAGACTATGCATAATTTAGAGATCAGCCGAACCACCTTTACAGGCCATTATCACATAACACCATTGTATACTAGAGTGAATATTTATATTTTTGGAACGTATATAAAGTTTCTGAATTTTAATCTATGATTTAGCTTTGAAAAATATTAACTACTAGCTGCGCTCCGCGGTTTCACCCGCGTGGCTCCGCTGCTGTTGGCCTTAGCGTGATGATATATAGCCTATAGCCTTCCTTGATAAATGGGCTTTCCAAACCCAAAGGAATTTTTCACATCGGACCAGTAGTTCCTGAGATTAGCGCGTTCAAACAAACAAACAAACAAACTCTTCAGCTTTATAATATTAGTATAGATAAGTAACTTAAGTACACCTTATGTAAAACAAATAAAGTAAAGAAGGATTATTTTAAAAAATGAAATACGCATGAAACAGAGTTTCTTCCATGCAGTATTTAATTTAATTGTAAACATATTTAATTACCTGAGAGTATACTACATCTAGTTCACAAATACTACTGCCGCATTTAAAATCCGCTTATAGACTCATTGCAGAAAAATATTATTGGACTAACGTTGAAAATCATTTGTTGTTCTGTCTTATTATAAAGATTAAAAAATACTTTTAATTAAAATATTATAAATTTAATCTTAATTATAAAGTGGACAAAATGAAATTGATGTATTAAGGGATAGGTAAGTATAATAATATGTCATCTTCAAAATGTTAGATGAGGTGTTATGTTAGCTTAGCTCGCAGTTGTCCCTTATCAATGAAAGAGATGCCTTTAGTAGTAGATACCTTTAGTACCTATCTATCTTTTAGTGAAGCCGTGTGTTTGGATTGGACATGATGAATGGTTCAACATAGCATATATCGCTAAGTTTATATAGAAATCAGAATTAAAAAGCAAAACAGAAGTTTAAATGGAATAATTATTTTTTAATACAGCAATAAGCCTCCTTCAAATTGTGAGAACTGGACTTGAACTAACCAGAAGGCACCAGCTTTCAAATAAAAAAAGAATTATCAAATCGGTTCACCCAGTCGAAAGTTATGAGGTTTCAAACAAAAAAATACAGTCGAATTTCGAACCTCCTTTTTTAAGGCTGAAAATACGTACGTCAAAAGCAAACAATTTCCGTTATTAATTCTAGATAATCCGCTTATCCAATTTAAACAACGCAACAACATCGAAAATAAAGAAAAATTAATAAATCTCATGGCCCACAATCCCGTTTGCCAGATGTAGGCTGTATGCGGTGGTCACATCCGATCGTCTGCTTCCGGTCCTCGTATTACAACCTTTATTTTTTCCCACCGTTCCCATGGACCAACTTTTTCACCTCCGAGATGAATGAGATTGATTTAGTTCATGCAGGCTATTTAAAGTACAAAGCAACATTTTAAGGAAGCTGTATTCGTTTTAAAATCTGTAACATATAATTAATATTTGTTCGTTACGATTTATGTTAAAAATCACTGAACCGATTTTAAAAATTCCTTCACAATAAGAAAACTTAAAATTGTTATTTATTTTAAATATACATCTTTATACCTCTAAATAAATAAAAATGAAATACGAAAAACTAAAACGCTTCACTTAGGACAGTAATGTTGCAAGAATATGTTTACGTTTAAATAAAAAAATATGATTGTCTTGGAAAAATACACGTGGAAACATTCGTTTCAACTTTATATGTATCCATGGAAATATTTACTTTTCAAGTAGCCTTCGTAGAAATTACGCGTGTAACATTCTATTGGAAAAGTATATGTTTAAGCACACCCCGGACACTCCATACAAAATTATCGTTTTGACAGTCACACTGTAGAGACTGCAAATGTGTGTGTTAACGCTTTATGGTTGGCACATTTGTGACTAGCGTAAAAAAAAATTCGCGTTTTTCTGATGAAATACATCCGTAAAAAGCACAATATCTAACCATTTTCTACGAAAAACGATAATCACAAATCAAAAATAATAAAATTACTTTAAGTCAATTTGATTAATGTTGTCAATCTTCGTTGCGTATCGTCCTTGCAGAAAAATGCGGACCATTTATAGCCTGATCGTGCGGGGTGAGGTAAGTGTTTAATTTTGGCGGGAGGCGGAGAGTGTCCGTTCTGTAGCGTTTAGCTACTATTATGTATTTTGTGGTTTAAGCTTATTTACAAACTGTCAAGAGGATGTTTATATAATACATATTATGATTGAAATTATAGCCTAATATCTTTATTTATTTTGCTTTGTTCATATTATTATTAATTAATATAAACTATAGTCATAATAATTCTCCTAAAATAGTGTGCTAGGAGTTAGAAGTACACAAAATTTCGAAATTTTCTATACCTCCTATGATTATTTTTTGATGTTATATTATAAGAATTAAGGAGAAAGAAGGAAATTGCAAAATACTAATTCTATATTTATAGATACTAATTAATAAAGAGGAAATGCTTTTTTTTTTAATTTTTTGCTTTTTGTCCGTTTGTTTGTCACGATTAAACTTAGAAATAAAACGATTTTAAACTGCCTTTAGAAATCCAGTCTTTGGATAAGCTTAGGATAGGATTGGCTTTATTTTTAATGTCGTGAGGCAATCTGGACGAGTCCGGGAGAAGCAGCTAGTTTTATATACGTAATTACCTAAGTGAGGTAGACTAGCGGTTTCAGTATTGATGAACAACTTATAATATACGATGGAAAATAGCACAGAAGACGAAACAAGACGCCGTTCTACTATTAGATGCTATCGACTGTACTATCTTCGTAGAAGACCAAGGTTCAAGTATTTATAGAATAACCACATTCAGACAAACTAGATATTGAATAGATTTGTGTTTAACTGATATTTTAGGAAGAGCTCTATTACATCACAAATAATTATTAATGTATTCATTATTTATTTATTTATAACTCTTAAACTCAACTATACCTACATGAAGGAACCTTATTGGTTATTTCTATTATGTGTAAAAAGTTTAGTTTATCAGGCTGAAAAAGTAATCGATTCAGTAATAATACGTAGGTAGTAGTATACGAAGGTAATCATTATGAGAAGAAATCTTATGATATACGTAAATAAAAAAAAATTATGAATGTTGTTAATTGTTGTTGTAAGTTATTTGTTTAATTGCAGCTATCTTTTCAACGTTGTATTGTTAAGACTTAAGTACTGTCTTTATCGACGATTCTAAATAATTTTATTTAAAAAAATAATTTTAATCGATAGGCTTGTTGGATAAAGTACATTGAAGTGACTAAATTATCTGGATAAACATAATATAAAATATAATATAAATAAATCATATTTACCCTAACGTATTTACAGTAACGCATTTCAGTTATATCTATTTGAAGCTGCATAAAGTTTGATTTGGGGTAAATATTTGACGATCAGTTCATACCAATTTCTGCAAGTTACGGGGACTGAAAATTTAAATCTGAATTTATGTGAAATTCGAATTTTGTGCATGTAGAGAGCGAGTTTTTTTTTGCTTGATTTCAGTCAGTTTCAGGATTAATTGTTTATCTTATTAACTTTGAATGTTGTCAAATTACAAATAGGTTATGAAGCATTGAGATATACATATGGAGACGACACCGCCTACATCACTTATGTTCCGCTCAACATACGCCATATGGCGTAACTGCACGCTCATTTTTTATTTGTTTTAAAGTGAAACGCATCAAATATGCCTTCGTGTGTGTTACGATATTGCACAAATAATACAAATAATACGGAAAAGTGCAAAGGAATAACTTTCATCGGTAAGTACCTAACTAGATAATAATTTTTAAAACTTAGTTAGAGCAAAAAAATGGCGCACAGATTTTGTTCGTGGTGTCTCCTCCATACGTAGTAATATTATCTCAATGTTATGAAGATATTTTGTAGAATGACTTTACAAATCGGTTACCATAATAATTAAATATATTGTATTTCTTTCAATGCAAAACTTAGTGAGATTTTTTATTGAACTCATATGTACATTATAATATGAAGGTATTATTTCGGTGACAAAAGGACCTTTTCCTTCATTATTATAAATCTGACGAAGTACTTGAAAAATAAATTAACTTGAAATCGGTTGGCTAATGATCGTTGTTAGAAATAGTTTCTCTATATATAGAACGAGCTATCAATCGATGGATGATTAGTTGGAGCTTATTCTGTTCGTATTACAATCAAGTGAATAATTTGTTTTGTCTTAGTAAACATTTCTGTGTATTACATCTTGCTGTTTTCATAAAAACAAGGTTTTTTAAAATAGTTTACTGTTTAAAAGTTCTAAATTTGAAGTGTGAAAGTCTTGTGAAAGTAATCTTTTTAAGCGAATATCCGACGTCCTTTTGCGTGATGAGTGTTGAGATTATTAACTCAACATTATTACTAACCTTACTATGTTTCTGTTTTTGTTTTCATTGTATTTATTATCTGTACATTTTCCATATCCAGAGCATGAAATTCTGTGCAAAGGTTCCACTTACCGTCAGAGGTCACTGCTTCACTCTATAACAAATTATTTATATTTTACGGTCATTTTCTCTTTTCGTTTTACTAAAATGTAACACGCCGGGTGTAAGAATACAATGTAAAGTCTTTTAAATACGCCCGCATTAGATATCCACAGTAACATTTTACTTTCTATCAACAATATCTCACAGGAAGTCTGAAACCTGACACTGTTTTGTTGACAAATATGTCACTCTTATTGTAAGGGGATAAGGTTGAAGGTTGAATGGATAGATGGACCCATCTGCGCAGCCTGATCTCTACTTGAACACGTTTTTTTTTATATTTTGAAGGATGTGATCTATTTTTGAGGAGGCAGGTGTGTCACTAGAAAGGGAGCAAATCATGTGAACACTTGTGTTCGCTAATCTTTGGAAGTTGCAAGTGGCAAGTGATTAACAACACATTTTGAACAGGATATTATGTACCTGTGAGCTTGTGGCATTCAACTTTCATGTTTATGAGCTGTTAAATAAAACAATTATTTAATTTTAGTAGTAAAGATTGCCATAATACATTAGTTACAGTCACACTCTAATGCTAATACATTTACAGACAGACTAACTGACTGTAATTCACATCAATGTACCTAAAAATTACACACATTTCAGAATGATTTTATCAAAAGAAATTTGGACTGGTATCCGATAAATAACCCGGGAAATGTTCAGAGCGAATTAAAGTTCTGTCAATAAAATTATTATATTTGCGGATATTCACTTTATCCACACTCCGCAGACACGAAGTCGTAGGCGTTATTTACTCAATAAAAGGGATCTGTTATACCTTTATGTTTAGTTGCTATATTATAATCATTTTTATACCTGTAATAATTTTATTGAAATCTTCTATATATAAAAATGAATCCCTATTCCCTATTTCCCTTGGTTACGGCATCACCCGTGAACGGGTGGACCAATTTTCACTACTAATATGAAGATGTTTACTTAACCAGGTAATAAGCAATGCCGCCGAAATTACAAAACATATTTACATTTGATAAAACGTGGCAATGTTTGATGCAGCTTTTTTATTAGATAGCTAATCAAGAAGAAGGTTTTAGAATATAATTTATTCGGTTTTAGACACAACGGGCGAAGCCGCGGGCGGAAAGCTAGTATTAATCTATAACTAGGTTTTATAGCTCTTCCTTCAAATCTCAGCTAGCCATACAGATTCTGGCCGGGTTGGCCAACCCTCGTTAATGAGTGACAAGATAATCCGGCTAATGAGGCGGTTGACCCCTGGTCGCTGGGGGTTGGTCAGGTGCCGATACCTCTAACACCTTTGTGGTTAAATAGATGACGTTTTGACAACACTGCTAAGATCGTAGGGTCGATGATGCCTATGGACAGCTTTATAGGACTGTATAATTGTAAAAATGAGTAGGTACTTATTAAAATCAATCTTATTGTATACTTGAATTTTTATGTGGATATGGTGTTGGCATATAGGATGTAAGCGTTTTTATTTATTTCGATATGCATTAAAAAGTTGAAAAAACAGGAGGAAAAAAAATCTTTTTTTGTCAAAACTCTGTCAATAAATTGTCAAAATAGGAGATGAAAGTTTCGGCCATAATTTTTTTCGCGGGTGTCACGGGCATAACTAGTTTATAAATACTTTTAACTAAACTCAAATAGCCAATTTACATTATAATTAATCAAATATGATAAAGTTAAGCAAAGGTCTTGAATAGCAATGAAGCGTATTTCCAAACTATACATAGCTAGAACGCAACCATAGGAAACTGCTCGTGTATACTTTGTAATGCTGTTTTTAAGTTTGATATTACAATATATACACGAATTTTGCGTACTGATCGTGTATACTTTGTAACGCGGATGCTTGCTTCTTCGTTCCAAACTATACACGATCAGTACGCAAAATATAACTAAATATACCTACTACACCACTTACGCTTGAGTGAAATAATAAATATATAGGTAATCAAAGACTTGTACAGCTATATCTATCTACTTTTATTCTTCTTGATTATTATTGATTCAGTAAAATATGGAATAAAAATATTATTAGGTAAGCTTAGGAAAATAAATAGGTAACAGATAAGGGTACCTATGGGTTAGGTTAGGTTCGTGTTTTTTTTAACTACACAAAAATAGGAGCCCCGCGAAGCGGGGCTCCGTCGCCTCGCAACCGTCTTCTTCTGGACTTATTAGATTCTTACATTTTAGCACTATTGTCAATTGTAAGTCGTGCAGTATAGTCGGGAACGAAGACACAAGCATCCTCGATACAAAAAATATACGATCGGTACGCAACATTACATACACATACATTGTAATAATAGATTTAAAAACAGCAATACAATAATATAAACGCGAGCAATGGAAAGACGGCGCGCTTACTCCGAAAGTTATAGAAGATTAGTCCGCATGCGTACTGGCGCTGTATATTTTGGAGCGCTATTCTTACTTACTTCACTACAAAGTACTTATACGCTAGTATTTGCGTACTGCTGTTGTATAGATTGGAAGTGTTCGGAATAGATAATATAATTAAATGGTCACACTGATAGCGGAAACGCGATGTATTCATTCGGTACGGAGCCGCGTTCGTTTCCGGCTATTGTTCTTGTTATTCGCTTGGTGAGAGCGCGGCATTCATATTATTTATTGTCCCAGTCTATCGCCGTCCGTCAACCGCGCCGCTAGCGTGAAGTCGTATATTTAGTGTTTGTTATCGGCCACCTCGGAAGTTATTTACGCGCGCATCGGAGCGTGTCGTCGATTGTTTTACGTGCTGATCACGTAGTAAATTAGTAAATCGGCCCGCGGATTTGTTGATTGTACTCTTTATTGATATTAGTAATCACGCGCGGACGCGAGTTATTTAAGTGAGAAGAGTTTTAATGGCGACGCAGTGTGCCTGGCAGTAGTGGTGACTATATACATTAAATTGTCTCTTTTCTTTTTATTTTATCTTATGTAATTTAAATTATCCCCGTTAATATAGTTTTTTCCTCCCCAAGGGGCCCCCTATTGTTTTGACTAATTGACTGACCGACACACCACATATTTATGGAAGCAGCGCACGAGACTTCAGGTATGTACTCAGTATGTATTCAACTATTGTTATTGTATAATGGTAGCAGAGCAAAATAAATATCATACAGGAAGAACTTTGTAAAAAAGTTATTTCCAAACTATACGTGATTAGTTTCACACCGTTGCGTGCTGGCCTTGTATAGTTTGGAAAGACGCAGCAATGAAAATTAATGATTTAACAATTTATAAGTACTTTTCTAAGAATCCAACAACTATGTTGAAGTGTGTACTCAACATAATCATCATAAAGTTTTGTAATTTGTAGTAATTATATTAGAACTAATCTCGTAAATTTATCATAATGTACTTATGAATTTAATTTAAATATTATTGATATCAGATTGCGTATATTTTTGTAATATAAGGAACTAGCGGTCCGCCCCGGCTTCGCCCGTGGTACATATTTCGCAATAAAAGGTAGCCTATGTTCTTTCTCAGGGTCTAAAGATTATCTGTGAAAAATTTCATCAAAATCGGTCCAGTAGTTTATGCGTGAAAACCATACATACATACAAACCTTTCCTCTTTATAATATTAGTATAGATTGTTAGATAACACATTAAATGATACATTTTAAAGAAAATAAATTAGATAATATTCAAAAATTTTAATTTTTAAAGAATAGAACAATATCGATCACGAGGCGAGATTCGAACCCGCGCCTTATCAATTCTCTCTCATATTAAATTATATTATGTTCTATTGCTGTGCTGAGCGGATTCAACCGTGGACGAACCCGCGGGCAAAATCAAGCCTTTCTATAACTCATGTGTAATTCTAATACCTACCTACATTACTGTGAAGTTGCATCAAAATCTGTCAAGTACTTTTTGAGCCAATTCGTTCCAAACATACACATCTTTCTTCTTTATAATATATACTAGCTTCCCACCGCGTTTTCAAAGAAAAACCCGCATAGCTCCCGTTTTCGTGGGATTTCCGGGATAAAACCTATCCTATATGTTAATCCAAGTTACCCTTTATATGTGTGCTAAATTTCATTTTAATCGGTTCAGTAGCATTTGCGTGAAAGAGTAACAAACACACACACATCCATCCTCACAAACTTTCGCATTTATAATATTAGTAGGATTCATTATTACGTAACATTATCTCACACAAAATATCTTAAGAATTTATCCCCAATTCAAATAACACTCCCTACGAGGAAAGACATTTTATGAAAATGTCATCTTATTAAGGACCAAGAATAGCATTGATCAAACAGTAATAATGTGTTAATATTCTATGAAGTATATAATCAAAGTCTCTAAAATATCGAATGTTCCAGAACAATTATTAATAAGGTTTCGTATAAGTTCTATTTTTGCGTTCCATCAGTTAGTACCAACGGTGTATTATTATTTCAATAAGTAGCCGGGTATATTCGAGTAGCTCCTGTAAACACTAAATAATAAGAACGGTACATAAATGTTTTATAAAACAGGACCTCGGATTCAGCACGTGTAACGCTCCTGGTTGCCTAGCAACCAGATATCCCAGGAGATGTATTTTTAAAGCGTGTTTTGGTAATAAAGTCGATTTCTTGTAATCGGCTTGTAATGTTATGAAATGACACATCGATTAAAAAAATAATTAACTTTTTTTTAATACGAAAGCTTTTTGTGAAAAATATTAAGATAATAGATATTAAGTAGATAGTTCGGTTACTGGCATTTGCCTATTGCTGTTAATACCTATTTAATAGATGTGTAAATATTTTCTGCGTTGTTTAAATAAAATCATTAGGTATTCGTATTACATTAATTGTTGTGATACATGCTTCAAATTAAATTATCTCATACTTATAGTAGTCATAAGCCAGGCATCCCGGCTTCGCTAGGTTTCAACTGGGATGTAACATAAGATTAATCCAGGACACACAAACTTCGAGATTTCTTCAATTATTAATTATATTCCCGAAGACATGCCACATTAAATCAAATGCTTCCTATATTCTATTTCATCACTGAAATATATAACTTATTTAATGTAAAGCTCGTAGTACTGTAAGTTTTATGTTTCAAGCACCACTCAGGTCCTCTAATTAAATCAAAAGAAATTTATTAAATACTAAATAGAGAGCAATAACTTGCATTCAACGATCCAGGTCAACTTTTCAGTGACATCTTGTTTCTCTGCTGAACTTTTACATCAAATAAGTAATATTTCTTTGCCATTTATTATTTTATTAAGATACTAGAATTCCGCACGTGTAGCTTTCGGAGAAAAGGTGTAGGTTCAGGTTGGAAACTTATACGATTAATTATGTATAGTTATACATATTAGCTTTGTTGAAAATTTCACGCTTATTCGTACAGCTATTATGTATACTAAAGGATTAACCAGACTATCAAACATCCATCATTTGGCTTTCATATTAATTGTGCCATTTCCATTGCTTTCGTAATAAGCTAATCTTTTATTTTTGACTAGCGGTCCGCCCAATTTCGCCCGTGATATCTACATATTATATCTTTACTAATATTATTGTTTGATTGTTTGAACACGCTAATCTCAGGAACTACTGGTCCGATTTGAAAAATTCATTCGGTGCTAGATAGCCTATTTATCGAGGACGGCTAAAGGCTATATCATTAGGTACGCTTAGACCAGCAGGAGCGGAGCCACGCGGGTGAAACCGCGAAGCGCAGCTAGTAGACTGTATAAAGGGATTACGTACATATCACTACATATCCAACAGTGAAAGAATTTTAACAATCGGTCAAATAGCTCTTGAGATTAACGTGTTCAAATAAACATACTCTTCAGCTTTATATTTGTATTATTAATTTAAAAGATTAATAAAATTATTCCATTCATAAAAATAAATCAATGTTTTGGCGCTTCTACTTGCGAGTTGCTTTTGATCAGTTAAAATGTTATTTAAAATCCCATGCTGTATAGGGGATGTTTTTAATAGGTATCTAAGTATCATATTTCTGGGCTTTAGTATATTTTCTAAAATTGCGATAAGGAATCTAAAGTATGTATTCAGTATATAGTGTCATACATAACATTTCCAAATTCTAGTGCATAGCTGAACCTATTTTAATGTATTTACTGCCTTTTTAGTAAAGAAAATTGATCATTGCGCGAGATTTGAACCCACTTTTGCAAGGCCTCGTATTCTTTGATTTTTATGGCAACCAGATTGCCAAAAAAAAAGTTCAAAGTTCTCTTTTTCTCAAATTAGCAGTCATAGGTATAAGAATATTGTTATTAACAAGTGGACCAATGATGTTTGAATGAATAAATGAATTTTTTATTATTAGTATGATCGAATATTTGTATGTATTTCTGTTTTTGATCTATCCTCAATGCTGTTAAATTCCACGTCGATCGTTCCAAGCCTATAATTTCCAAACGGTTCAGTTGTTTTAAGTAATTCCGGTCGGAAACTGGCAAACTGAGATAGATCTGTTCGTTTGTCACAAAGTGTTAAATGAATTGAGAGCTTAGCCTTTACTCTTTGAATCATGTCTTTTATAAATTATTAGATGATTTCCACTATGTTATTTAATAACATAATATGGTCCTATCTATATTATGTAGTCTGAAGAGATTAGAAAGACTAGTGTTTACTAGCAAAATTGACATAGAAATACCTGCATTAGCCTGCGGTAAGCAACTACGCTTTAGAGCGCGAATGTTGTCCATCGAAAGAAGAAAAGAAAACTACCCTCATTTAGTTAATAATTTTATTGACTAACTCACTTTTGTGATTGACTCATTTTATAGATTCACTGTTTTATTTCCTTGAGTCATACTTTACCCCTAATGTATCTTTTACTTATAATACTATAATAAAGAGGGTTGGGTTTCCAATAAACATTTTCACTATCCCCTTAATCTAGGTAAGCTATGTTACTAAACAGATAGGGGTAATTTATGTAGCTCATTGCTGTTTAGACTAATTGAACCAATTGCCAGTGTCTAACTGGTCCTGTTATAGGTTTGATAAATGGAGGTTAATCGACAATAGTCATTATAACAGGTTTAATTAATAAGAATGTGTGTTCCTTATGTGTGGATAAAATATTTTTTTTTTGTATTTTCATTTTGTTCAATCACAAACGACTTTATGGTCAGAATGGTCAACCATTGCATTGATTTATTAGTTGAATAAGGGCGTGTTGTCATGGCGTCTTTCAAAATAAGGAAGAACAATATACCCTAGTATATACTTATTACATTTGCTTATCAGTAGAAAGTGATGTCTTGATCTTTTTGTGACATTGATGTTGTCTCTCGCAGTCCTCCTCCCTCCTATATTTTAATTAACTTGAATGTATATCTACCTATGTGTGTCCTATGTGTGTGTGTGTTTTTACTTGTACATTATATTATAATAATGCTTATGTTGATGATTTTTTAACATAATTTCATCTAGTTGTGTATAAAACTTAAATAATCAAGTATTCATGAGACAGATGTTTGCCTGTACAGTATGCACTTTTAAGGTGTGCTTTTGTGTGTATTTAGTATATAGGTATCTAATGAAATTTCGGATATGATTTTTCGGGTTTCAGGATGTCCGTAGAGGGGTAAAATAAAAGATTCAGTTCGAAATTTATAGTTTATATTAGATTTATAATAA
>CAJQZM010027470.1:0-16261 GCA_907164665.1 Colias nastes | reverse complement strand
TTTGTGATGAGAAAATAAATAAATATTTAATTTAATTTAATTTAATTTAATTTAATTTATATTTAAACCTGCTTTTTTAGGGTTCCGTACCTCAAAAGGAAAAAACGGAACCCTTATAGGATCACCTTGTTGTCCGTCTGTCCGTCCGTCCGTCCGTCCGTCCGTCCGTCCGTCTGTCAAGACCCTTTTTGACTTTTTGAACTCGTGGAGGTATGAAGCTGAAATTTATATCAATTACTCAAGTCTACTGTCCCTTGAAGCTGTGAAAAAATCAAACTTCTAAGCCAACGCAATCAAAAGATACAGCCGTTTATGCCGCAAATTTTCGACACTTGCAAGGGAATCAAAACCTACAGGGTGCTTCCCGTGAACTCAGAATCTTGAAATTTGGTACGAAGCAACGTCTTATAGTATAGATAAAGGAAAAATTACGAAAACCATAAATTTTTAGTTACATCACATAATATATATTTTTTTAATAATTTTAAACTTACTACCCATTTCCTCATAAACGCGTAGAGGTATTAAATTGAAATTCATACCAAATACTCAGGTCTATAATACCTTTAAGCTGTAATAAAATCAAACTTCTATGTCAACGCGATCAAAAGAAACAGCAATTTAAGCTGCATATTTTGAAACTCGCAAGTACTCGCAAGGGAATCAAAACCTAAAGGGTACTTCCAGTCGACCTAGAATCTTGAAATTTGGCATGAAGCAACGTTTTATAGCACACATAAAGGAAAAATTCCGAAAACATTAAATTTTTAGTTACATTACAAAATATATATTTATTTTTTAATAAATATAAACTTATTACTTTTTTCCTCGTGAACGCGTGACTCGATTGTCGTAATGAACGAACTTTGTAAACCTTGCAGGTTTTTACGGAACCCTCGGTGCGCGAGTCCGACTCGCACTTGGCCGGTTTTTGCTATATTTATTTAGCGATTCTATCTTTGTTTGCAATTCCCTTACATTTTCTGACAACAAAACTATATCGTCTGCAAATCTTAGGTGCGATAAATATCTTCCATTGATTTTAAGACCATATGACTCCCAATTTAGCTGGCTGAAGATATATTCTAGTACTGATATAAAGATTTTTGCTGAAAGTGGATCCCCTTGTTTAACACCACGGTTAATCTTGAATTTTGGTCCTTGTATATCTAATTTTACTCTAGCATAGCTGTTCTCATATATTTTTTTTATAATTGATATGTATGTGTCGTTGACACCTTGAGCTTTTAATGCTTTCCATATAGTACTATGTAAGATAGAGTCAAATGCTTTTGCATAGTCAATAAAGCATATATATAAGGGTTTGTTGTATTCTTTATATTTTTCTATTAACTGTTTTACTGTATGTATATGGTCAATTGTAGACATTCCTTTCATAAAGCCCGCTTGTTCTATGGGTTGTTTGTCATCTAAAATATATGTTAGTCTTCTTAGCAGAGTTGAGGTAAATACTTTATATATGCATGGAATTAAACTAATCGGTCTGTAGTTACTTATAAATTTAGGGTCTCCTTTTTTGTACAATAATATTATATCTGAGCATAGCCATTGTTTTGGAAATTCTATTCTCTTTAGAACGAGGTTGAATAAATTTGTCAGAGGTTTTACTATGTGTGGTTGGCTCGCTATGATCATCTCATTTGTTATACCATCGGGGCCGGGGCTTTTTCCTGATTTGAGCTTTTTAATAGAAAGTTCCACTTCACATTCTAGGAAGGGCGGGACATCATCAAACTTTTTGTTATATTGTATTCTATTGGTCATAAAATTTTGCAACGTTTTACTTGGCTCTTGATTCGTATTGCTGTATAATTTTTTGTAAAACGATGTGGCAACATCTAGTAATTTCTTTCTGTGTGTGGTAACAGAACCTGTAGGGGTACTTAGATGTGTCATTAATTGTTTGGATCTCTCTAGAGCTTTGTTTGCTTTCTTTATTCCACCTGTTTGTTTTAAATGGTTTTGAAATACTTCTAATCTGTAATTTTTTAAATTTTCTTTAATTTTTTTATTAATAGTTCTGTACAGATGTGTTAGTTTGGTTTTTTCTTCTCTGGTTTTATTAGTTCTATTTCTTAATGTATGTTTCTGTTGTTTTAATTGAATGATATCCTCAGTAATTATTTGACATTTTCGTGTGGTTTTAGAGTTTACGTTTGGTTTTTTCAAACATTTCAACATATTTTTTTCAATATCGTCATAGAGGCTCTGTACCGATCACCAAACACCAATCTATACCCTACTAATATTATAAATGCCTGTTGTCTGTGCGTCTTTCTTTCAAGTTACAACGGAGCAATTTTATGATAAGTATTTTGTGTATTGAGGTAATTAGGTTAGCTTAGGCAGTAGGTAGAGTGTGACATGATACCTTTTTATCACGCTGAAACATCCCATTGCCCTGGAAATTTCCTTTTACCACGCGGGCAGTGTCGCTGGCTTAGATCATTAAGTCGCTGGCAACAGCTAGTCATATACCACTTGGTTGGAAAGTCTGAGTTTGAGTTTTGTCAACGATCATCAAGTCAACCAAACACCATTTTCCTTTCCGATACAGCAGCACAAGAAATAATTTAAACGAAGTGATATAATAGTTTGAAAATGAACCTGAAATAATAAAGATTCTCTCAAGAATGTAATTAATTAAAGTTTTCACAGCTGTTCGGTGCTCCCCACAAGTTGCGCAGTAAAATCTTCCATTACTTAACTAATTTAACTGCACTTATGTGATGCACTGTAAATTCAATTATGATTCAACTTTTGATTGCTTGTAAAAGTATAATAGTGTACAAGTATGGTGAAATATATAAACAAGTTTCTCGCCCTGGTTTCTTCTGTGTGAAATCATGATATAATGATTTAATTATTTGTTAATACAGCAAGTAGAGTTCAGTCACAAACATTTTTTAAAATGCTTATAATGGCAAATCGAACTTACACATTTTATGTACATTTAACTCTACTCAAAAACCGACCCACATAAAAAGAATCATCTAAATGAACTAAGTAATTTTTCTACTTAAAACTACAAACTTTTAGTTATACATCATTCTATACAAAAGTTTAAATTCATTCGTTTCCTATTGGTAACATCATAAGTAGGTAATATATTTATTTATTGAAACTTTCCTGAACTGTTGTATACTCTAAGGTAAAGTGTAATATATAAAGGGTTAAGTTTATTTTACTTACTTAGCCATAAATTTTGTACATATTTTCTTAAATATTGTAACTTCTATCGCGATCGGTAGCTTCTGACCACCAGGGGATAACCTCTTTAGGTCAAAGTATTACCAAACTTTATGACACGATCTTTTTACCGTTTACATTATTAATAGTCAAAAACATAATAGCAATAAATATTAACTAGGTATGTAGTGTATATTTTGTACCAAAAATTTAACTAAACTTAAGTAAAAAAATCATATTTACGAAAACTTTAAGTACATTGTACACTCTCCCATCTCATCCGAATCTTCATAAGAAAAACAAAGCTCTACAATTAACGGTGTTCTAATAACGTTATTTGTTACGAGTACCCATTATGGAATCCGAAACAGCGACACCCAAATACAATTATTATCGAACACCGCGTCAATCATAAGTTTCTTACGAGCGAGCGGTGTAATCAAACAGCTAGGAGGCGTCGTCATGGCAACCGGCCTCCATCACGCAGCCGCGGCCTACGCTCCGCCTCTCGCCTGTTGCTGCCGGAGCCAACGCACGCCAGTCATTCCTGAACCATCATCAGATCCGTATTGGAAAATTTCAAAATAATTCAATTTATATGCATTAACGCGGCTCGAATGAACGCAAGACGCGCGCATTTGGCGTCCTTGTCTAGTGCACGTGTTACCGTCTCGCTCGTGCAGATACATGACTGCAGGCATCAGGTACTGATAAATGTTTTGACGTACCTATGTAGCATGCTAGCCCGATGTCCTGCTTGGTGTCACCCTGCCTCCCCTTGTATGACATTGATGTATTGCAAAATATGACCATCCGAGATTATTATGTAACAACGTTAATCAAATCCGAACGCCAATTACCGTTTATTGGTGTTATCATCTATCATATTTTTATGGCAAAATGTTACTTCAATGGGTAGTGGCGTCTTAATATGCTTAGGTATAAAACACTATTCAGAAATTTCTGAACGAAAGTTTTTGGTCAAAATAAACAATTGTCACTTATTCAGTTTTCTGTACCTTTGTCTACGTGTTATTTGACCTAATTAGTGGTCAGTCCTTAAAAATAAAACTGATCGATTAACAAAACAAAAAGACAAAAAGATCATAATTGATTTTAAATTCAGTAACTACTTTTGAATGTTGAACCGTCCAAGATATAAGGAATCTGCTAGAGCTCTAAAAAAACAAGGAACGTTATTTAAAATGAGTTAAATCGATATGAAAGAAAAATCTAAGATATTATAAGAAAAAATTTATAAACTAGTTTTCTCTATATACATCAAACAAATACTCTAAACCTATTTATAATCGTTTGCCGATAACCCTTATTCCATTGAAATCTGTTCATTGAGCCATGAAAACTCCAGTGTATAATCCGTTGCCTTGAATCCAGCGTTGAATAAAAAATAAGACAACTTGTAAACACTGAAAGTTGGCTACTACTAGATTCAAGATAAGTTTATCTACGAAATAGGACACAGAAATCAGAGCGAGGGCGAACGGATTAGACACTTGGACTTTGGACCCTTTATTTATATATTTGCGCTATATTTTGAATAGATAAAGCTTGTTTAAAACACAATTGATACTCTTACGTCACCGGATATTAGTTTGAACAAAAAGCGAAAAATAATGGATAGAAATCTTTGAAAATAAAAACGTTTAAAATGGCGGACTGCCGACCCAATTTTAGCAGACCTATTAGCAATTTAATACAATTTAAGTACATCCTTGTATTTTAATTGGTAAAGTTACAGCAATAGATAGATGGGTTTATTAGTGATCAATAAAACCCAATATTTTATCGTTGTTATGCACATTGCACAAGTATAAAATTTTCGACTTACAGAGTATGTAACCACATTCCTACGGAACGGTGACATTAATTACTTAATTATGACTGTTTGTTTAAATTCTGTAGATCTGGGAATAGGTCGTAATCTATATTTCAAAGTTCTACGAATCCTGATAGAATAATTTTAGCCGGGATAACTAACTAGTTTTCAGTTTAGTTTCCAGGAAGATCTTTATGCTACATACTTTTTAAATAATTGAATGTAAGAAACTAAAAAGAGACTACCAAGGAAGAAAATATAATAATTCATATATTTAAAATTTATTAAGTTAAAACAAAACATGTTTTTATAAATTAAAAGAATGTTTCATGTATTTGTTGTATCTTATCTTCTACACAAACAGCACAATCTACTGACTTCGTAACTTTAATTTGACTGCAGATCTTCGCGACGAAATATGAAAACTTTGCTTGTTTATTCCTTACAGAGGTGTAGGATACCTTTGAAGTAATAAGACGATTTGCACTGCGTTGAATTAACGAGGAAATAGTGTTATGACTTATAAAACTGATTTGTGGACTGTAACAGGTTTAAATTTGTTTAAAATCGAGTATCCATTTGATGTGTTTGTATGCATATTATAAACTATTTTGATATTTTGATGAAAGTATGTTATAGTCAAACTATAATGTATTCACGTAATTTAGTAATTAGCAGTAGTATAATTATCGTTTTGGTTACTTAATAATAATACAGATATACAAAAAGAAAATAAGATTCGCTTCACTTAACTTTACTTAAATAAAAGAAACTAAAAAGATTGCTCTACGATTACTTGAGTAGTTTTCAAGATAGGTACCTATTATAGTATATATATTATGCGTAATTATGTAAATTGTGCTACATTCACTTGCCTACGATTTTTTTTATGTAATCTGTTTTCGGAGAATTATTTGTGGCATTATTAAATGGCACATACCTCGTGCCTTTTTATTCAAACAAGATATTAATCTTACGCAACAAAATAACGAAACAATATATGTAAAAACCATTTTTAAATAATCCCCAACGAATTATCCACACAAACTATAAGCCCGTCAATGACTTAAACTCCATTTAATATAATACTGCACAGTCCGTAGGCATTAGAGATGGACAAACTTTTAATCCTAATATCCTTCCTAGGAAATGAAGTTACTAGCGTCCGGGAACTGAATTGAACTTTAAGGAAACGGATACTAGCCGGGAGATTCCAACAAGGAACTCGGAACAATGGGACGCTCAAGTGACGTTGAAATTTAGGAATCATCCTGGGATGGAAAAAGTTGGAACGGTTTAGGACTATATTGGTTGAATAGTTTTTAAGCGTGTGAGAGGAGATGTTTTTTTATGATGCTGTTTTGTTTAGAGAAGATGCCAGGAGCATTAAAATAAGTTTAGGAAGCCTGTCATACCTAATTTTCGATTGATGTAACATTTTCGAGCAATGTGCTAATAATCAGCAAATCCGTAATGATTAAAAAATATCTATGCAATTATTCGTAATGTTATGATTGTAATTAAGCATTTTAATATGAAAACGACCGATAGTTACGATCATGATAGTTTTCTTTAATTATAGTTATTCGATATTTTTTTATATCGAGACTAGCGACTCTATTCTAGAGACAAAAGATCATTTAGCTTAGTTTTATGTAACTCTCCAGATCTTTACAACTAATTTTAAACGATCTAAATAATAAATTCTATTTCTATAACATTTATCGACTCGAAACACATCGACTCGAAACACAATACCTACAGACATCAAGTCATCGAATCGGAAAGAAATCAAAAATAACAATCGACCAATCTTAGATACAACAATGAGTTTTAATTTCCTTTAACGAGATAATTTTCGAGACAAAGAAACAAGAGTCGAATTTAATTTTAATATTCGCGAAGTTTTATCAATTTAGATTTGTGAGACGTTTTGGCAGATTTTGAAATCCGGTAATAAAATTAACATTACCCTTGTGGCAGATGTGATTCATTTATAAATTATAACCACTTTCATTGTGTAACTTTATAAGTGCCGTAATAAGGTATTTGGAAGTATGTGAAACGTGGATTTAGGATACATTTTCGTTTTATAGTACTTAATTATTAGTGCCCTTACGCACTAGCGGTTAACCGCGGGGGCGGCTAACCGCGCGGTTAGCCGCTTTCCCATTTTAATATGCAACCGCTTATGATTGTACGCACTACAATCATAAGCGGAAAACTATTAAAATCGTTTGTTGTTTAACACATAAGGCAGCATCATTAGTTAACTTTCCAATTTAATTAATTAACAACTTACATACCTACTATAAGTAGAATCTACGTATACAAGAAACGTATATCGAAAAAATCGGTTAAATATACAATTAGACATTACAATATTTTAACAGTTATTTTTAGAAAATGAATCTAATTCATAGTTAATTTAATTGTTTTGAGAACATTTTAAAGAATAGAAAAACATCAATCGAGGCGAGATTCGAACCAGCGTCTTTTACCTACATAATCTCATTTAAAATGGTATAAAACTTATTGTAATTTTTTTTGAAAGACAGTATAATAAACTAACATCTAAAGTTATACCATTACACGATTATCTCACACCATAAACATCAAAATTAAACCCAATAACAACAAAATAATGAAGTATTCGTTACAACATCAAACCAAACACGTTAACGACGTCTAACTTTAAATATATTTGGAAATTGACACCGGTACCAAACAACAGATTTTAATTAACGAAAACGATACTTATTTGCGACTTAATTACACCCGCTCGTTACATTGATTGGGATTGACAGTTGACAGTTGAAAGCTGTTGTAAACGCGTAATGTATCGGTGGTATATTTTAATTGCCGAAGGATAGATTTCAAGGATCTGTGATCGTATGATTAAAGATTTAGGTCATCTATACTAATATTATAAAGAGGAAAGGTTTGTAATAGGCATGACGACAGTATCCATAAATGATCGCATTAGTGTTTTTAAGGGAAAATGTATAATAAATAAATTAAATATAGTGACTTAGAAATCTTAAAAACATTAAGATTAATGAGATTATCAATAAAATAAAACATTGAAATTCTGCAGTTCGCCATTTTGACTAAAACACGCGTGACGTCACGCTTAAGTAAACAACTCACGTCAGATGTGTTTTGTTGTTATGAATATGTTGAGAATACGCATTTTTATTTATTTTCTATTGTTTCACGTATGCTTTATCGACTCAGAACAGAAATATAATTGCGAATTCACGAATACGTGGTTCGGGATTCTCCGCGCCAACTTTATACAATCATTTCTTATTATTTTCTCGCTTGAAATAATTACTAACACATTTTTGAGCATTATTTTTATGTGGATTCACACTGCAATACTGCACACCACTTATAAACTTTGAAATTCGTTTCTATAACACATATTAAATAAATATTTTTTTAATTTTCTTCGCAATGCGTACAAATAATTACGTATTTACTAAAGAGTGACGTCACGCCTACGCCATGACACCTGCGAGCTGTTTTGGCACAGTTAATAAATATTTTTTGAAAAATGGCTTTTATCTTCGTTAAATTTAAGTATATTACCGAAATATAGGGTTTTTCTTGTATAGTAAACGTATACACACATTATGGAAGAGGATTTCAAAATCTTTCGTCATGCCTATTATGTATGTATGTATGTATGGTTTTCACGCATAAACTACTGGACCGATTCCAAAAATTCTTTCACCATTAGAAAGCTGCATCTTTACTGAGCAACATAGGCTATATTGCATTTAAAAAAAAATAGAGATCCTTACCAAAAATGCAATAATGTAACCCAAGGTGTAAAAAATTCCTTAATAAAAATTCTGTCATCGCGTGCGCTGCGGAATCTATTTCTTGAAGTACGAGGATGGTTCTTATGAAAAAAAACGTAAACATGTAGGTACCACGGGCGAAGCCGGGGCGGACCGCTAGTAAAATATATATATGTGAAAATTTACGTATCGAGAAAAGATAATATTATGATAGTCTCGCTCATTTATAGGGATATTTTTATTTTTTACTTTAGAGCTAAAAAGTAAGACTGTTATAACTTATAAGTATACTGTTATTAAAGGGCTCTATAATGTGTAATTATCTACGACATTTTTTCAATAACAGACTACAAAATTATTTTACTGAAACCAAATTCTTTTTACTCAATGTAAATTTTGAAAGTATTCATTCTATAAATTTTCAATAAAAATGTACAATATCTATCAAGGAATTTGCATTTTCATCCGAAAATTTACGCAGAAAAATATTCTATCAACGTCTAGAATAACAACGTTTTAAAATTCAGTCGCATTATTCAGACGAAAAAATATAGCAGCCCTTTTTATTTGAAACTTTTATTACTTAATATTGTATAAAAATTCGATCGTAATAATAAAATATATACATCTACGATATAGAAAATTACGTCACAAATGATTCAGTTGTTTTTGCGATACATAAAAATTCAGTAAACAAAATGAAAACTTTATTTTACTACTACAACTAACATATTTACACATATTCATTACAAACAGACAATAACATTCCTAATGTAATAAACGTATGCTATAAAATGCATACATTTCATTTACGAACATAGAAATAGAAAACTAAACCAAACACAGTTAGGGGAACACTCGAGCGAGAGTCACTTTTTACACAAATAAGGAAGGAAGGTCTTTTTACGGAACGAGGTAGTAAGAGCCGTAGAAATATAGAGAGAGTTCCGTACATAATATTTTTTTGTCATCTTAATTTTATTTTGTTTTAAATATGATAGAGAACCGCTGAATGAATTTCGATGGACTTACATTAACTATTTTATAGAATAATAAGTATAACAAAGATTTAGGTTCTAAAGCCATAAATAATATTAATCAGATAAAACTCTCACTTCAATTCTTCTGCCTACTACTGATACAATTATTTTTTATCATAATACCTCTATATTATTTAAGCTTAAGATTAAAATATTATACATATTTTAATAATACAACCGCAACAAACATAATCGTACACCGTCAAAACACATTACCAAACTAACAAATACGTTTATCTGCGAATCCAGCGGATCTCCGTGTCGAGAGATTTTATTAAGTTAGACCGGCCAACTTCAGACGGTTCACGTTGCACATTGCAGCATTCCTTACCTTTGCTAAGACGCAACATGCAATAGACGGAGCATTGTACTGCGCTCAAAGCGACAAACCAGACTTTCCGCTCTTCGAAATAATAACGTTATAATATAGGGTTGGCGGTTGTATTGTTCGGAAATGATAAAAAATATTATAGATATTATGTAACTGAAAATTATTGTGTGTCGAACTGCTATTTATTATAATATCAACATCATGTGAATATTACCTATATTATATGAACAAATTCCAATAGTGAAAATACTTACATGCAATGTTTCACTTACATATCTTAAAGTGCAAAAAGCTTGTAATTTATAGTGATTATACACGTTTTTCCTATCACATTTTTTATATGAGATCGCTTACGAATTAAACTTAAAACACAGTCTTTTAAAATACAATTAAATTAGTATTATTTGTACCTAAGAAAAGAGCTTAATATATTCCATGGATCATACTAGAAACTGTGATGTTAAGTGTAAGAAAAATATAAAATTTTAATTTAAAAATACCATTCTCAAATATACAGCACCAACCCTAGGCCAAGTTGAATTTTTCGTATGGCGCAGTTGAAAAATTGCAAAAGAACTCTCTTTGTTAGGTACTCCGTTTTCTTTTCTAAGAAGCAGCGACTACTGATTTATTATACAACCTTATACGGAACGAAATCTTTAATTTTACCTTACATTTGCATCTGTGTACTTTCTATATTATTTAATGAACAAATCGAGACGTTTAAAAAATATGTATAGTATGGTTTCATTAATATTACGTCTAATAATTATTGACTCATATAACCGTCAAAATAAAAGACAAACAAAATGTGTAGGTACACCAAATACTGCGTACCTATATGTTAAAGTAAACTGATAGAACTACTTGAACTATTCAGATGAAATTTAGCAAAAAGATAGCTCATGAGCAAGAGATGTTATTGAAGAATTGTTATTTGCAACTGGATCAAAATAAGAAATGAAACAGCTGATTGTATATGTTATTTGGATGAATATAATATTACATTTCTTACAAAATTCAAATTATATTTATTTGCATTGCATGCATACAACCTACCTAATCAAGTTATGTTATCTATAATAATATTATAAAGAGGAAAGGTTTGTATGTATGTATGGTTTTCACCCATAAACTACTGGACCGATTTTGATGAAATTTGGCACAAATAATCTTTAGACCCTGAGAAAGAACATAAGCTACCTTTTATTGCGAAATATGTACCACGGGCAAAGCCGGGGCGGACCGCTAGTGTAAACTAAATTACATAACAATGAAAACCAACGCCAGCTAATCGCGCAATAAAAATTTTTATTTTGTAACACGTACAGTTTACAGTTGTTACATTTTGAGCACCAAATCTCTTAGAATTTAATAGAAATTAATAATTTTTGTCGTTGTAAGAACATAAAAAATACTATAAACTCAAACAATATTTCTCGTAATAAAATCTAGTATAACAAAATGTAGAAGCTAAACATTTGTTTGGGCTGTTGTAACAGAGTTTAATTAACATCTGTGATCCGTTAAAAGGCAATTGTTTATAATCTCTGAGCCTGTTTACTCTGTACTGTACTAATATTTCACCCTGACTTCATCCGCCCAAATGTAGGCTTATAACGGTTTATGCATCAGAAAATATATAAATATGTTAAATCCGATGTGTTTAATTATTTTCAGTACTTACGTGTTTTTAACCACTTGATCTTGCTGATGGAATTAGTTGGTGACTTATAAATAGAACGCAAAATAAAACTAATAAATAAAAATCGGGTTAGGTACCTAGGTTACATCAAAAATTATACATATAAAGAATCATACGGTAATTAAGTGTACAGTGTAACTACGAGTACAATAATTCCTCTAAATTTGGCTAATATAAATGGAGATTAGTTGCCCTAGAGTAATTATAATAATTACTACAAAATTAGGAATCCATTCTTACTACATTACTCACTCTAATCACTCTACATTAATTTAAAAATTAACTAGCGGTCCGCCCCGGCTTCGCCCGTGGTACATATTTACGTTTTCTCTACATAAAAACCATCCCCGTACTTCAAGGAATATAATAAAAAAAGAATTATCGAAATCGGTTCAGCCGTTCACACGTGATGCCGTGACAACGTGAAACGGGTTTCATTTTTATATATATAGACTATTTTAAATTAAATAAACACAACACAATTCTTCGCATAAAAATCGTCCAAATTGTCATAAAGTCATAAATCAAAAAGCAATTATAAAATTAAATTTTAATTGATAAATGAGAAGATAAGCGCATTATCTGTGTAACCACACGTGCTTCTTCAAACTAATTACTGAAACTTCTTAAAACTGACATACAGACGGCGAGAACTCAATTATTATTATATGTTTATTTATTTTTCATTATATAAAACTTAAAGCTTTTGATTATGAAAACGTTATACTCATAATTCGTGATTAAAATGCAAAATAAAGATGTAATCATATTAAAATGAACAGTCAACATCTTCATATACGTTCTATACGTTCCCACTGCTGGGACACAGACCTCCTATGAGGGTATCTATAAAATTGGAATAAATCTCTGTACGTATGGCTGTTGAGAACTAAAATATGTTATAAAGAATAAGTAATAGTTAGTATGTAATTTTGAAAAGGTTAGCGCATAGTTGTAGATATATTTTTCATCGATTATATACAAAGCTTTTACAAGTTTATTTATCAAAATTATCGTCATTCTGGTCCGTCTAAATTATCTAGAAATAATTGAACTCCTAACACATTCACTAACACAAGAATATAATTTAATTCACAATAATAAACTAACAATATTACAGAATTATTCAACCCGTAAAATAAGCCCGTATGTATCTTAATCCAAACCACGTAAATCATAACTTTAAACATACAAATAAGAAGTTGGCAACAGCTTTCGGCGCTTCATTTGAATATATCATCCAGGTGTTGCTATATTCAATATACAGTTTGATTTAATCATGTATTTGAATTAATTTACAATTTATTAACTAAAGATTATAATAAGAAGAATACATAGGTATTATGTTGTGTGCAAGTCAAATAATTTCAAGGTATAGAGACGAATGATAGAGTTCTCAATATTATAAACTATTAAAATAAATAAACAACTTCTTAACACATATAAGATTAATTACATTATTAAGGCAAGGATTCAAATCACAAAGATCGTCATCATTAGATCATCATTCGTGGTAGAAAAAGACGCGATAATAACTGCTGTAGTTAGGTAATCTCACACTTAGCAAATGTAAAAGAATATTTATTTAACCTCGATTAAAGCCTGGAGCTTTTACCTTGTCGAAACAGCATAATGTAGGTAGTTTTTTTTTTTATAATCGATAGGCAGACGTTTGACCACAATCCCACCTGATGGAAAGCGGCGATGTCTACTTGGGTGCACGTCTGCCTAGGAGGAGCCTATTCACCCTAGCTTTGAAGAGGTCCAGGTTGTATTGCTCAGGAAAAATAGTGGTATGGAGTGAATTCCATTGTTTTGCTGTTTTAACAAATAAAAATACTTGCTACAAACAGCACCGCATCCAAACACTTTTCTTACAATTTAAGAAGGATATGAATTGTAGAGCTTAAAAATTGCCGTTTTAATTTAAAAGGCATTCTAATTAATTGATCTCAGGATTCGCGAGTCCCCCTCCTTCTCCCGCTCTTTAATTTAGAATTGTTAGCGCAAAGGGAATGCAATTTACGTAAAATAATTGTTTGATTTCAAATATTCTCACCCTTCTGGGGCTTAATTTGCTTTATGAAAAAAGGCGGGTAAATAATTAAATACGATATGGGTAGACGTAATTGATGTAAGAGCTATTTATTTTGGCTATAGCTTTCTTCTCTTTAGTGGAGTATGGGATTATTTAGTTTAGCTTACATGATTGTTAGAGTCTTAAATGCAGGCTTCTATTCAGTAGTTTTTTATTATTCGAGCTTAACCAATAGTGGTTTCTATAGAAAGTTTATTATAAATATGATATACAGTACTCCCAAACTGATAATGCGCATAGAAAAATTCGTCACTGTTCGGCAACTGTCATATTCCCCGAGCCTCCGAAGACGATATGTAAAGTGGTTAAAAGTATTTTATTCATGCATAGTTTATTATAATTATGAGTTTTATTGTGATTTTATGGTAAAAGAGATAAGTAAAGAAATTTGTTTCGATAATTCAATGTAAGTTAATAGCGAGGATAAGCCACACAATTGCGAATATATATTTGTTGTATTGATTTACTTGGAAAATTCTATACTTAGAACTATTAAACTGTCTTACTGAAGCTGGCGTAATGATGGATGTATGGAAGGTTAAAATAAGACAAAGTTTATATTTAAAAAAATGATTTTCAAACACTGGTTTACATTTAAATTGTGAAATCTATACAATATTAAAATCTCAGTCCAAAGGATTTACAGAATCAGGGATTATCTCTATTTCTGATATCGTAGAATGATCAGAACTTTCATTATGCTCTTATTAATTTTCACTTTCCCCACTGCTATCTGCTACCTGTGTAAATAATCATTTTACCGGAAAATTCAACTTTGAGACAAAACTAAGAAGGGTATGCTGGGTATGTAACAGCAGCTCTATATAATTCCATACAGAGATAATACGTGCGGTCACCACCAATATATAAAGACGACTGACGGATTTTTGAATTTTTTGACTGACAGGCTACCGTCACCTATCGCCCGAATTGTTTTCGATTGTGTATGACTCTGAATTGACTCCTATTTCTTTCGAACAAGGTGCAAGATGCAAGTGCATTGTTTAGGGCACTTACGATTCAATGATTCGGGGTGATTCGGATTTCTGGAAATACGATAATTAGCGAAGATCTGCATGCGCATTATTAATTTTGGAGTACTGTAAGTTCCTATTAATCATTTAACGTAAAAAAACGACGTAACACAATACACACAATCCTTTGAGTATTTATTTCATTGCATATGGTTTGTACTCGTAGAGTTTGTAAATACGAGGATTATAACAGTTGAAAATCAGTGATTCAGTCACACAAAATATAGTTTTATAAAACAAAATTTAAATTTTTAAAATAATGTGCTAAAGGGAAAATTTATAAAGTTTTAAAATGCAATAAACAGGTTTTAAAAACACTATAAACGCTTCAAACTTCAACCTAAACACTAGCAAGATACATTCTTGAAATATCTTTCGATGTAAGACCAGTTCAGACGGGACATATTAAAGATAAGATGCAGTTTCATACTTGATCGATCCTTAGCAATTTATTTCAAGTCGCCTGGGCCCTGTCTCCACCTTATTCAAACTTGTAATTTGTTGTGAAATGCAATTATACAGGGCGCTCCGGGGTAATAGCTATGTACCGAAACAACTCTAAGGGTGATAGGTATCTTGCTAATGAGCTGTTTTAATTGCTGATATGATGGGAACAACACTTTAAAGTTGAAGGGGCTATAAAGATATCATGGATTTACAGGAAAAAGTCATGGTTTTGTGGTCGATTTTGTCTTAGTCTTATGGGAAATTAAAAACTAAGATGGTATGAGACTATTGTAATGCAAATGAACAGGATCTTTTTAAAGTAGTACCTAATATAAAAAAGGTTAAACTCTAGTAATAGAAGCCTATAAACTTAACTAATATGCTCATAAATAAACTAAATGCAAATTACATTAAATGACTGTTATAGTATAAATAATGCATAGTATGTTTTACTAGAATAAAATAAATTAATCTAAGCTTAGGGATATTGATTCATTATGTAAAATTGTGTTTATTTTTAACATATTATAAATAATAATAAATACAAGAGATTATTATTACATATAAGCATTATAAATTTATCATTAGCATTTACTATAACCTCAACTCTATATCCCAATATAAAGCTTACCTTTGATAAAGTTATAAATCGCCAAGTTAAAACGAAACGCGTCTGTGAATTTGAGATTATAAGATTTCTTTAAAAGTATATTTCTGTTTAATAAGAAAATATACTTTTTGAATATTACA
>CAJQZM010027467.1:0-10939 GCA_907164665.1 Colias nastes | reverse complement strand
TAGCAAACACATTTGCAAATGTGGGTGGTTTTTGGAGTAGCTATTAACCAATATGAGGTCAAAACTAAAATCCAAGATGGCGCCGACGAAAAATTTGAAATCTTTTCGTCATGGGTGTCATTTTCAAGGAGTTGGAGTAGCTATTAACCAGTATGAGGTCAAAACTAAAATCCAAGATGGCGCCGACAAAAATTTTACATATTTTCGTCATGGGTGTCATTTTCATGGTTATTGGGGTAGCTATTAACGAATATGAGGTCAAAACTAAAATCCAAGATGGCGCCGACGAAAATTTTACATATTTTCGTCATGGGTGTCATTTTCATGGTTATTGGGGTATCTATTAACCAATATGAGGTCAAAACTAAAATCCAAGATGGCGCCGACGAAAATTTTACATCTTTTCAACACGGGTGTCATTTTCATGGTTTTTGGGGTAGCTATTAACCAACATGAGGTCAAAACTAAAATCGAAGATGGTGGCGACGAAACTTTTACATCTTTTCGGCGTGGGTGTCATTTTCAAGGTTTTTGAGACAGCTATTACCAAATCCCCAATGTAACCGTCGATAATTAGGTATATTTTTCTTACTCCTTTAAAGTAAACTTAAATAAAATAACAAAAACGTTAACAACCACAGTTTTGTAGAAAGTCTTAAAAAAACAATTTTAAAGAACATTGAAATGCATATTTAGAAATTTAATATAAAACGCAACTCTGTGGCAATCATGTTAATATTCTGACAGATATTATTAACTTTAAATATATTCTTTAAATACATATATTCGCTAAACTTTATTTAAAATAAAGTTTATCTAAAACATTTAAACGAAGAGAATAAAATAAAAAAGAACGTGTGTGCCGAGAAAACGTGTCAGGAGTGAAACTTCTTTGGCGAGATTCATAGATACCAAAATCGCCGCCTTGCTCCATAACGCGACAGTATTAACCATGACGCGATCTTGAAATTCGACGACCATCTTGGATTTTAGTTTTGACCTCATATTCGTTAATAGCTACCCCAAAAACCATGAAAATGACACCCATGACGAAAAGATGTAAAATTTTCGTCGGCGCCATCTTGGATTATAATTTTGACCTCATATTCGTTAATAGCTACCCCAAAAATCATGAAAATGACACCCATCACGAAAAAAAGTCAAATTTTCGTCAGCGCCATCTTGGATTATAGTTTTGACCTATTATTCGTTAATAGCTACCCCAAAAACCATGAAAATGACAACCATGACGAAAATATGTCAAATTTTTCGTCGGCGCCATCTTGGATTTTAGTTTTGACCTCATATTGGTTAATAGCTACCCCAAAAACCGTGAAAATGACACCCATGACGAAAAGATGTGCAATTTTCGTCGGCGCCATCTTGGATTTCAGTTTTGACCTCATATTCGGTAATAGCTACCCCAAAAACTATGAAAATGACACCCATCACGAAAAAAAGCCAAATTTTCGTCGACGCCATCTTGAATTGTTTTACCCCACCAATCTATTCAACAACCCATAAAAAAGAGGATCTCAGGCAAGGTAATTTTTAAAACATAATTTTAAATTACAAATAATTGGAATATGAAACTTATACAGTTTACTCTTATAAAGTATCAAATATTTCAAATCACGAAAAAGACAGTGCACGCACAATAATCTTTTTTATTTCGTTTTTATTTTTGGCACGAGGAGCGATACACCCGTCCTTCCAAGAGCGCTTCTGAGCGCGGTCTGACGAACCGCGAGAACAAAATGTATGAAGAAATCGACAAGTATTTTTAATTTAGCTCATTATTGATATAAAATTTTGATTTAGATTCATAAAAATTACACCATATATAAAGGACTATATATCCCTCAATAAGATATAGTTAAGAAGATAGATTAGGCTCTTAATTTTCCTAAAATGGTACCGTTTTAGACCCCATTTTTTTGCATTTTATGCGTTTATTGTGATGGAAAAAACGTATTTCAGCGACAATTTTGTATGACGTCGTACAATTTTTATAAGATGAACGTAGAGCTGAATATATTATCTTTAAATTAAGATATTACTATGTTCTCACGTGTAATTGCTTTAAGTTAAAATGGTACCGAAAAACAGCGTGTTTTTGTAAAAATACGTTATAGCGTCCTTAACAAAGTTGACTTGTATAATTTTAGCAACAAACTTGGCAGGCTCCCTCCGAAGCAAGTTACTCGGTTGTAAATAGCAGCAACTTGTTTATTTATAGCCGTTACGTTTTTTCAGTGTACGCTTGTACAAGAACTGTTAGTTTCTTGTTTGTTACTTGCTTAATCTTGTTTCTTACTATCGAGTCACGTCTCCGCTCTAATCTTATTAAACCCTAAAAGTTATACAAACAACATCACTTAGTATTATAACACCTTGTATTATAAAAGCCATGCATACGAACGTCGCATACAAATTAAATATTAAATAGATTAATATTCAGTTCGCGCGCTTTTCGATGTAACTGTACCGTTTTGACACATGCTCGAATTAGTTCTATAATTATATCAGTCTTTGTCGTATGAATGTTATTAAGGCCGCGTGAAAGTTGAATTTTTGTATTGTAATTAATATTCTAAATTGTCGTATTCGGAATGCGAATTGGGAATTGTAAAAAAGATATGTAGGTGTAGGAATTTGATAAAAACGGGGTGACGATAATTTAATTTACATATAAATGCTTTTGTTTCGTGTTTATTTTGATAAAAATGAAATCGCAAAATAATTTATATTTGTGATTGTGTATCATAAAATACGGTTAAGTTAAGAAGCATTGCGGGTATATAGATATATAGATAGGTATATAGATAAACTCAGATAAATTGTCTTGTGGTTTTACGTAAAATGAACAATTACAGGTAAATTAGCTTGGAGAAATTTTTGCATATGTAGTGGTGTGTATATTACTCAGATCTTAGAGCGCGTTTCCACTATATCGTTCAGGCCTATACAAAAATGTTTCGATATCCTAACATTACTATTTAATTTTATACTTATTCCTAGCAACACTTTTGTTTTCAATAAAAACAAGTTTTTATTTGAAAGAAAATGGTTTTAACTTTATAAAAAAAAATATATCATTCAATTTCACGTCCTTGAGCAAACGACAAGGCGACTACCGTGAAACAATAAAATATCGTGTCCATAATAATTTGTTTCATAATTAATATTTGACCATAATAATTACGAAACAAAACAAATAAATAAATCGTCACTTGATAGTGGAAAGTGGAAACACGCACAAAACCAGAATAAACCAGTTTACGCTGTCCGCAGGTGCCACGTGCAGTCGTTTGGTACCGTTAGAACATACAGCACACATTTCATTCAAAAATTATAATTATTACGTATAGAAAATTTCGAGTCATTTGTAACAGGATGGCGGTTCTACAGGGGTTCTACAGGGTTCTACAGGGGTCTACGCAATGAAAAACGATGGTGTGAACACTGGTACCGGCGGCTTAGTCGCGTGGGCGTTAGTCGAACTCGTCGGAAAAATAGCGAAAGTCAAACGATTTGTAACACAAAAATTTTAGAATTTACCGATAGCCCATAAAAAAGAAGTAGGCGGTAGTATCATGCCATACTTTTCCGGTGTGACTTACAGCCCGCCATACCGACGCGAATGTGTTGATTTAAAAAAAAACAATTCAACCATTTGTACCAGGCTAACTTTTGCACAGGTAACCATCGTCGTGCAGCTATTTACGAAAATCGCCATGCCATACTTTTCGGACGATTCCAAATGGTCGCCATACCGCCGAAAATCTGCATAAAATTTTTTTTTCGCCAAACTTTTTGTACCAGTATTGCATTTGGATTTTTGGAGAGTATTTGATAAAATGTGACCATTATTATATTTACCATACTTCTAGTAGGGGGAAAAAGTGCTGCCATACTTGAAAAATTAATTTAGTATTAATTTATATAAGTGAAGATTTCCACCACCTAGATCTTTGAAATTTTGCATTAATATTCGTTGAACCTCAAACTTACAGGAAAAATTAGTGCCATACTGTTACTAATCGTTCAAAATACGAATAAAATCTTACAATAAAAAAAAATCTTATACACATTCGCCACCTCCCACAGGTATGGCATTATCACACTTCTATTTATAATCATTCAGGAGTTGTTGAAAAAAAAATTTAGGGTGGTACAAATGGTTCGGCGAAAAAAAAAATTTGCAGCTTTTCGGCGGTATGGCGACCATTTGGAATCGTCCGAAAAGTATGGCATGGCGATTTTCGTAAATGGCTGCACGACGATGGTTACCTGTGCAAAAGTTAGCCTGGTACAAATGGTTGAATTGTTTTTTTTAAATCAACACATTCGCGTCGGTATGGCGGGCTGTAAGTCACACCGGAAAAGTATGGCATGACACTACCGCCTACTTCTTTTTTATGGGCTATCGGTAAATTCTAAAATTTTTGTATTACAAATTGTTTGACTTCGCTATTTTTCCGACGAGTTCGACTAACGCCCACGCGACTAAGCCGCCGGTACCAGTGTTCACACCATCGTTTTTCTTTTTGTCATTACGTACTAAGACCCCTGTAGAACCGCCATCCTGTTACAAATGACTCGAAATTTTGTGTCAATATCTCCCGGTCTAGTAGTTTAATTGTTAAATTTTGTATTTGTTGATTGTTGTTATTATTTGTATTGTTATAATATTTGTTGAAGTGTTTAATTTGTGTGTAAGTGTTGTAACTTTATATTGTTAATTCAAAATGGCTCCAGTGTTAAAACATGGTCGAGGCAAGCCTTTGACTTCTCAAACTAAAGAATTAAACTTTAAATGTCGTTTCTTTTTCAGGTTAGTAAATTTTTCATTTTAGTAACATTGTTAGTGTAAAAGTTATACGTATGTTAAATGTGCAAATATTAAAATAAAGTCTCATCTTTTTCAGAGGAGAAACACATATAGTTTAATTTAAAATCCCTTATATATATATAAAATAAAAACTAAAAATGAAATGTTGTTTTATTTCATTTGCTGACCATACACTACTACAAACGCAAAAATTTCTCCAAGCTAATTTACCTGTAAGATGGTGTGAACTGCAGAGTAAGTGCAATTGATTTATAGTACGATTTATTTTTATGTGAATCTCTATGCAATGTAATACGATAATGTCGTTTTCTATTACTTTTTTTTTATTAAAATCATGCAAATCAGCCCTGTAATAAGACGGTAGTAGTAGTTATTAAAACACTGACTTTATCGTAGTAGATATTATCACAGACTAATATTATGAAATGAAAGTGTTTACAATTTTGTTTTTATTTTTGAATTAGCTATAGCTATTAACCATTCCTATTAGACATTTAATTTATCTAAATAAATATAATATGTAGTGTTTCAATATTATATCGCACAGTAAAAAATAATTTCCTTAATCGTTAACCTACAGTCCATTCAACATTAGAAACAATATAGGAATTTTAATTTGTAGAGCGAATATTAAATATTAATGCCTGAGTCACGGCAATATAAATGAAGTGTGATAAATGGGCCAAGGTTAATTCAATTTCGTAATAAAGGCTGACATAATATGCGATTTACGGTACTATTAATGTATGGGGTTTTGTCCGTTTTTAGATATGATGGGATGAGTTCATGATTATTTTTGTGTTGTGATCATTTGGTTAGGTTAGTTTTTTAAAATACTAGTGATAGTAGGTACTTTGTTATCTTATTTTGAAAGTATTTTACTAAGACTGGATAGTTAAAATGAGGATTATTGTAAAAAATTGCCTAAATTAATTTTAGTCTCTAAATACTTATGCATCGCGTACACCGTATGCACATAGATTTCATTTAATATTTTTACTTTACAGGTTGTGATATAATAGATACAGTTACCCGGTAAAGAATGAACATATAGGTTACCTAATGTTTCGATTTAGAAAGCTATAATAGGTACCTAGCTTTGTAATTCGAAAAGAATTGATAAATTGGCTGAATAGTACAGAAGTATTAGTAAGTAGTATGCAATTTAATACAGGTCACAATAATAACAAATATAACTTATTTATCAAAGTAGCTAGGTAATAGAACAATACAATCAGTCTAGATTAAACGCCAATATCGTCTAACGAAACAATGGTAGATATTCAGTATCAATTGCAATTCACACGCGATACTTATCATAGAAATCGATACCGAATGTGACGAGAGAATTTATAGGATTTTTTGTTCTTGCTGCGATATTATGTGGCGATATCGACTTTCTTTTATAGCTGTTTCCGTTTTGGATTAGGATCATAAGTTAAAGAATTTAAGAAGTTTAGTTTAAGTTATAGAAGTTAAGAATACAGTGATAAAAAAAATAGAAATATATAGCTAGGTATTAACCTAGCTATATATTTCTATTTTTTTTTATCGCCTTACATGTTAAGAATTTGCATTTTATAAAAATTCACGATAAGACTGCCTTCTGTAATTAAGAAGTAAATTGAAGGTTTTGTTTATTAAATTTTTCATTAAATCTTTCATAAACGAAACGTAATCTCCCTTATCCTATACAAAAAACTTACTTCGATACCATGTTAATTCACTAAACCGTGTTTATAAATCGTTCACACTAATTTTTAACATACGAGTACATTAAAATCTTCAAAATCTCAGCTCGTTGACCGTAAAGTTGAAACTCATTTTCAACTAGGGGGTCTCAAACGAATTAAGGTCCATAACGCATTCTTTTGTCGGCCTCAAAACTCGACTCACGGCTAAACGTGGGTGGAACGCGTTAATTATAAAGCAATTTTCTACCCTCAAAAAGGTTTGTTTAGAAAATGTTGGATACAGTCAGGTAAATTGTGTTTTCTGCTGTGTCATGGATACGTTTTTAGTTAATGTGTTTAACGCTTGAAATCCAATTTTAAACGTTTTTTTTTTTATTATATGAATTCATATAGATCATACCTATTTAGTAGTGTAGAAGAGTGATAGTGAAATATAGAATTTAGGAATTTGAATAGGTCACGTTTGAAACAGTCAACATGCAACAGCTAGTCAACATGCTTTTTTTAACAAAAACTAAACTAAATAGACTAAAATTTTAACGGGACCGACTCGACAGTTCTGACGTGACAGATCAAAAAAATGGAATCGCATTGCGAACCTCCTCCTTTCCTGACGTCGGTAAAAACACATATGAAGACGTAGTCAGACGTTTCTTCAGGAACTTTGTCCCTCGAATAATAGTGCCCATATCCATTGTTTCACCTCGTGCAGGGATCAACAAACTGTGCGCTAAGAGTTAAGACAGAGGACGCACGCGCCCTCGCACAATCATTTATCTTCAGGAGTCTAATGGGACGATGCGAGTTATAAGCGATTGGACTTTGGACCGGAGTAAAAATGTATTGGTTTATGTGGTAGTAATAGAGTATGAGTTTTGAAGGCAAGCATCATCGTGCTATTGAAGTTTGATTACAATATTACATAAAAATAAAAATTAAATAAGTGTCTTTAGACTGTAAAGTTAAATTTGATTTTTTTTTTGGAATAATTTTGATGCATAGGTTTCCATAAGTTTGTAACTTTATACGATATTAAACTTTGTCGCGAGCCACATAGGATTTAAAAAAGCTAGAGCCTACCGATTGAGGACTACCTATTTGTTTTTTTAATGCAGGATGCTACCTTTGTGATAGACAAAGCAATTTCGTAAATGTTATAATTTTAATGACAGCGAATTTCATAAATATATAGTATCTAGAAATTAAATATAATAAAAACCCGCTGTCTCTCTTCCCTTGTCCCAAACGTGTGAATGCACAAAATGGTCTCGATCCCCAACCGGTTTCATCTCGCTACGTAACAGCTATTGACGCATTGACGAGATTTGATGTATCACTTACATTTTGAAGGTCATAGGTCATCATATTATATTTCTTACAAGAACCACCCATATCTCAATATGGGTGGTTCTTGTAAGAAATATAATATTGGTAATCGATACTAAGATTATAAAGTTTAAAAATTTGTTTGTTTGTTTTGGTTGAACGCGCTTATCTCGGGAACTACGGGTCTGATTTGAAAACTTATTTCAATGTTAAATAGTCCATTAATCGAGAAAGGCTACATATGATCGCTAAAACGTATAGGAGTGGAGCAATGATGAGAGAAGAGGAATAAGTGTAAGGCAGATGAACGTTTGCCGGGTCAGTTAGTATTATTTAAAAAGGCATTGTAATAATAATATGAATAACTGTGACCTTTAAAAGTGAAAATGAGTTTATTTTTTTAAGAAACCTTTATTTAAAGCTGCTTACGCTTTGTTTAACTATATTAACAGAGTTGACGCCTCATAAGGTGAAGGGTCAGAACATTCATCACGTTAAAGGTTAAAACATCGATTTTAACTGAGATTTTCCTATAGATTAAATCTCAAAAACACTTTCGAAAGATGGATCAAATATCATGAACTTTAGAAATATGCATCTACGTAAAACTGATAGTGAGAGAACAATAATAAAAATATAAGTATGGAAAAAAAATCTAATGGAGACATCTAATATTTCATTCATCCTATAACTATTTGAGTTGATAAAACATGATATTCTAATAAAAACTAGACATTATAATAGGATCCAATAAAATCCGCATAACGTCGACGCTTCGCGTCGCGTCGCGCCAGTCATTGGAATTATTATACATAATCTACGACGATACGATGTAATACGATACGATATATCGTAAGCAAGATCCATGCGATATTGGTACTTGTACCGTAGTAAACAAACATGCATGCTCTAAGGTTATTGTGTAATTTTGCATCTAAGTAGGTTTGCTTTAAAGAATGAAACATTATGAAAAGATATCAAATGTGATCGTTTCTTTATTTTATTTAACCCGATGTTTCACAAAGATAATTATTACGCGTGTAAAATAACTATGGAAAATGATCGAGACTGTCGACTGTCCTTACTAGGACATATATTACGCGGGAAATATTTTTTTGGATTATTATATTTTAACTTTTTAATTCAATGGCTTTCATTTTTCAAGCACATAGTTGATATAGCATTTCGTAATATTTATATCGTCTTGTCGTGTCGTGTCCCACTGTCAGACACATTAACCTATAGCCGCTAGACACACTGAGTCACCGGACCAGCCCACGCGTCATTCCGAGATAAAAACAAGATTTGTTTATTGTTCACGTGAGATGAGCTATCGATAGACGATTGAAGATTTTGTAATATCGTATGTGGTTGGAGGAAGGTAGTTGATTTCAATGTGGTGGTAATTGGTAAATAATTTTACGTATTGTGAAAGTAAAGAGCTTCTACCAGAAGAATATTAAAATATCGTAAATATCTTCCTCAATAGAGAAGGACGAGCCAAGAAACTTTCGTAATCTTTATCCTTGTCAAAACAAGGCACTTGAAAGTTCAGCCGTTCTATAGATATTTAAATACGAATGGTTAGTACAAGTAGTATAGTATTATATTATCTATGGTACAAGGTAATAGTTTGTATTGCACTTGTAACTTGAATGTAAACGAGGGAAAACATTGAGTCACTTGTACTTGGAAACTTTTGTATGTGATATTGCAATTTGCCTGATAGCACAGGTGCACTGTGAAGTTTCGGAGAAAATTTACGATGTTTTTAACATTAAATTTTGATAGTACATCAATTGATAGTTTTGTTGCATTTACAATGATAATTCATAGTATTTTTTTTTTGTTTGATTTTACGCGAGTATTATAGATAGAAATTAAAGATTTGGACGTCTCCCCGTGACCATGCTCGCTACAAAGTGTGCGAAACGTCGGGATAATAACGAATAAAGTAATGAATAAATTGTGTTTAAAATCTTTAATTTCTAAATATGATTCACAGTCCATCATTGTTTCTGTCCGTATATGTTTATTATTGTATCTACTTAACAATAAGAATCTCGAATCTCGAAGTCCGAAATACAAAATGCTGTTCGGCGTCTTAAACCTCGCTCATCTGCGGGACCCGATGGCATTCCCCCTTATCTCATTAAGGACTGCATATCTGTTTTTTTACAGCCTCTTCACTTCTTATTCAACTTGTCGCTTTCGTCCGACACATATCCTAATGAATGGAAAAAGTCGCGCATTACACCAATACCCAAAAGTGGCTGCAAATCGCAAATTAATAACTATCGCCCTATAGCTGTAGCTTCTTGTTTTGGAAAATTATTGGAGATAATTTTAAATAATATTTTGACGAATCAGATTCGCTCACTCTTGTGCGATCCTCAGCATGGATTCCGGTCGAAACGTTCTACTTCAACAAATCTCGTCAATTTTGTCGATTATACTGCAAAAGCACTCGATAAAAAAAGACAGGTTGACGTAGCTTATTTTGATTTTAAAAAGGCTTTCGATCGCGTAAATAATGATGTTCTTTTATCGAAATTTTCTAAATTTGGTTTTACACCCAAGTTGATAAAATACTTCGCTAACTATTTTGACGGTCGCGTCCAATACGTCCAGCTCGGACGTTTACGTTCCTATTCTTATTCGGTGCATTCTGGCGTAAGTCAGGGCAGCACCTTAGGACCTACTCATTTCTTGGTCATGGTAAACGACCTTCCTAATGTACTCAGATCAGCCCAATGTCTGATGTTCGCCGATGATTTAAAACTATTTTTAACTATCGAATCTTATTCCGATTGCTTATCATTACAAAATGACATAATAAATTTGACTTCTTGGTGCCATGAAAATCAATTAGAATTTAATATTTCAAAATGCAACATAATGACATACACTCGCTCGCGTTCACCTATTGTGTACCCATACAACTTAGAAGGCACAACGCTGTGCAGAGTCGACCACATCCGCGATTTAGGAATACTTTTCGATAAAACCTTATAGTCCAAGAGCCCGCTTCAGCCAGGCGCACAGTATTTCATAAAACCAGAAA